>NKCI01000199.1:0-74003 GCA_003946985.1 Fusarium duplospermum | reverse complement strand
CATGCGAGGTGCACCTCGTTTTGAAGCATGCCCATTTGACATTCCTCCTCTCCACGGTCCCACGTCCACGCCTCACGTACGTCCCACGCCCACACGTCGCTCCAGCTGCTGCACGCACCCACGACTTGACTTGACTTGACGACAACCTCTTCTCTTTTTCCTTCTCTTCCCTTTCTCTTCCTACTCTCATTCTTCATTGTTCAACCCGTCTTCCATCTCTCCACCCGCCTTCTGCCTCGCGCTCGCTCGTCTCACCTCGCCACGACATCTTCCTCCATCATCCAGCTCGATTCGCCTCCTCTTTGACACCGCCCTCCTAGGGATGCATATTCCTCTCCAATAAGGCCATTTCCATCTCCCTCTTCCCGCCCGCGATCATGGCCACTTCCACCAACTCCCCCTTCGTCGCCGCCACGCCCGACAAGCACGCTGTTTCGGCTCCCAACCACCACCATGAGCCCGTCGTCACGCCCCAGAGCCTCCCCCCTCTGGTCGATGCAGCAGTACCCCGACCTGCACCAGAGACCGAGAAGCATCCCAAGGGAAAGCGAAAACGTACTGCGTATGTCGACCAAGCCCGCCAAGCCACGGCCGTTTCGACGGCCCTCCTCGACGTTGGACTGAGCTAATTTTGCATCAATTGCATGCAGGGCCAAAGACAAAATGATTCTCGAAGAGGCGTACAGCAACAACCCCAAACCCGATAAGCAGGCGCGTCTGGAGATTGTCCAGCGCGTGTCATTAAATGAGAAAGAGGTTCAGGTATGGCGGACCCTCCGATCGTCTCTTCCTTGATGGCGCCAATGGCAATGCCTGCATTTCGTGTCCGCGCTCGCCTTGATGTGCCACGCGTCATCCAATGCTCTTCCAAACACTCAACTGACATCATCTCTTCTAGATCTGGTTCCAGAACCGAAGACAAAATGATAGAAGGAAATCTCGCCCTCTCTCGCCCCAAGAAGTTGCTGCCCTTCGATATGGGGCCATGCACGTCATCTCCTCCGACCCAATCACGAACACCACCCCGAGTAAACCTGAAAAGACCTTCCCAGCATCCGACCCCGCCAGTTCCTCGAGTTCATCGGATCCCATCTCAGCCTCTCCCCCGAACTCTTACCCAGACTCCTTCCATGCCGCGCTCCCACTCAGACCTTGTGAACAGCACCCCCATCTCTACCCGCCACGAGAGCACCCCTCGGCTCCCCGACATCACCCCAAGCCGCATTGACCCTGCCCTCTCCCACGAATCCCATGATGGTTCCCTCTCCAGTTCCATGTCCAGTTCCCAAATCGGATATCTCTCCAACCGATGGAACAACGTTGGTAGCTCCTTTTCTACTCCGCCCAGCTTCGGCCGTGGCGGTGATGACTCTTTTAGGTACGCCATGTTGACTGTTCTGCAAGGCATTAGAAGCTAACATGTCCAGATTTGAACCTTTCCCGCCATCTTCGTGCACATCCGAGGGCTCTCATATGAGTCAACCCCAGTCCCAGTCTAAAGTCCGCCTATCACTCTCCCTGGAGGGCAAGGCAGAGCTGGTTTCCAACCAAGGCTCTCCCACTCGTGACCTTCCTCCTCGACCATCTTCCACCACACCAAGCCTACCACAGGTCCGGCAACGAAGCCTGCAACGCAGCCACAGCGCAATTCCAGCCATCACTCTTCCTCCCATCACAACTCTTACCAACTCCCTGCCTCCAAGGCTTATGCGAGGTCGGTCTCGTGACGTGCATGCTTGGGAGTCCTGTGCGGATGCTGAGAACCGTGACGAGCTGACAGCCCAGGCCGAGCACGAGTCGAATGGATCGGCCATCGCTGCAATCAGTCTTCTTCGATCGTCGAGCGGGATCCTTCAGCCGAGCAACGCTAAGCGCAATGCTCCCATGCCGAAGCCTCACCGATCCCACCAGGCAAAGAAGGCCAAGCTGAACCGTAGCGGATCGAGCGTGGCGCGACTTGAGACGGACCCCGAGGAGACCGAGAAGGCCGACAGGGAGTTTAGCAAGGTGAAGGTCTCGATGCTGGTTTCACCTTCGGGGGACTCGGATAAGGAGAACTGGAGCCCGGATGAGGATGGTAACCCATCGGATGCCCATCGACGACCTCTGCCGCCTGCGCCTCCCAAGAGCCAGAACCCCCGCCGAGTCGGCCGAGCTCTTCAGGAACAGAAGAGCCCCAGCCTTTTGGCAAATCGTGCCAATACCGCACCCGCTCGTCCTCGATCAATCATCAAGGAAGGCATGGAGATTTTCGAGGATACGCTTAAGCGACCGGCACCCCGAGAAGACGAAGTGGATAGATTTATGCGAGGGTCAGTCAGCCCTAGCAAGAGGCCCGACATGGACTGCGTGGCCGGACTGCTCTCTCTGAGCCAGGGTGCCTGGCGATGAGATGTGTGCTATTTTGAACCTCATGGACTTAATGGACGGAGGAACGCCCCTGAATGACTTTCATATCATGTCGGAGGCTGTTGGAGTACGATCCCAGAAAGGGTGACCGAAAATGTTTGCATTTACACGACCTGCTATTGTCTCGGTTTAACGGTTCGGGTATGGACGGTGTTTTGTTAAGTGTCCTGGCTTGATGATGGTGGGGAATTGGCTCTGGGGGCTATGTACGGTTGGGTTACTCGGATGGCTTGGTCTGTAGATATTATCGACATTCGCCAGAGAATGCTTGACTTGGTACGGCCAAGGTTGGGCTTCTTGAATGGAAATGAATGCAAAGATTGACATGATAACCAACTTATGAAACTGGTACTTGTCTTGGGGGCGGTGAAATCCATGTGCGCTACGATGAGACATCAAGTGCTGTGTGGCACGTACGAGTTAATGTGGCTCATAGACTCGAGGATCTAAACTAGGGCGCTTTACCCAAGCGGTTCATCGGTCTATTAAGCTTTAAAAAAAAACATGACTACTTAGAAAGGAGCACATTTTTTGCTAGGGTGTTGGTGGCACAGAGTTGTTGACACCAAATTGGTGTTGGATATGGCCTCGGGCCCATATCTTGATTGTCTAGGTAGGTAGTAGTAGTAGATATCTAAGTGTCTAAGAAACCGATCCTCCTTATTCTTGTTCTTATCCCGGTTTTCTTCCTGCGAGATTGAGGTTTTCCCATCACCCTCTATGTATGGGCGTGTGCTCAAAAGAGAGTATTAAAAGTGAACCAAAACGCCAACAACTCCTTGCCAGAGCCCAACCCTTTCTAACAATACGACAAGCTAGCTAGCGGCGAACAGAGAGCCCGAGTGTTCCTCAAAGTCCAAGTAGGCTCATCTGGCGACGGATGGGGCTTGCGCTGACGCTACCCTCCTCGCTCGCATAGCACGCACTGTCGGTATCGATATCCCAACCAAGGTCGTCCTCGTTGTCGTTCTCTGCCGTGTCGGCATCGAAAGGCTTCTGTGCTGCGGCACGCACGTTCCAGCGGAGAGTGCGGCTCACGCTGTCGAACCACTCCGTGTCGGTACGTGTGACCGTGGGGAATGGGTACTGAGAAGCCGTGATGGTGACGTGGTCACCCTGGCGAAGCTCAAGACGACCCTTGCCGTCGAAAGCGCAATAAGCGGTGGCACGGGAGTTGCGTGGAACACAGACGCGGAGGGCCATGGTATCAGAGAGGACCATGGGCCGGAACGAGAGGGTATGGGGGCAGATGGGTGTGAGAAGAATGGCAGGAATATCTGGATGCACCAAAGCACCACCAGCAGAGAGAGAGTATGCAGTAGAACCTGTAGGGGTGGAGAAGATGCAGCCATCTGCCTGGACAACGGTGAGAAGCTCATCATCACCGTACAGCTCGAGGTTTGAGACATAAGGAGAAGGACCTCGGTCGATGACGAGCTCATTGAGCACCTCAAATTGCTCAGCTTCTTCGGGCTGTGCGGCGCCACGGCCATGATTGCTACGGTGAACAGTGCAAGTGAAGCGCATTCGGAGGTTGATCTTCATGCCATCGTCACCCATCACTCTGTTGAGATGCTCCTTGTACTTTTCAAACTCAAAAGTTGTCATGAAGCCGAGGCTGCCAAGGCTGAATGAGAGTACAGGGGGCACGATTCGCTGGAAAAGCCAAGAGGTGAAAAGAACAGTACCATCGCCGCCGAGGGTCAGGACGAGGTCGAACTTTTCGGGCTGGCTCCAACACAAATCAGGGGTCCAATACTTGAGCATGTGCTGGAAGCGCGGGTTCTCGGCGAGCAGGCCAGAAGCATCGAAGCGTCGGGAGCCACGAAGCTTTGCGTCGACATAGACGTTGACGCCGAGGTCGGAGCCGTAGCGTGGGGTTCGCAGAAGCCAGGCGGCGAGCTCGCGAGTGAGATAAACGAGTTGGTTATCGCGCGCCTTGGTGACAATCATGATGTTGCGGACGGCACGCTTGATAGGACGGCGCTGAAGTTGCTTCGAGACTTCTCGAACACCGGTCGCAGTAGCGACGAGACGCGAATGCGACATGGAGACATCGTTCTTAATCTCCTCCAGAACCTTGCCGATGTCGACAGCATCTGCAAATCGCTGATGGTAAAAGCATGGCGATTGCAGGGTCGAGGCCAGAATTGTCGCAGCTACATCGGAGGAAGTGGTATCGGCGCTGGTGGTGGAAGTGTAAGTCCGAGCGGTAGTGGGAGTAGGAAGGGTCGTGGGGGTTGAACGGGATTTTGCAAGGTCGTTGAGCGCATCAGTCAGGCTCTGCGAGGACGCGGCGGTACTTGAGGTATTCATTGCAACGTTTGGTGGGCTGGACAGGTCCGAAGTAGCAGACGAGGTTGGCTGAGATTGCGATTGATGTGCTTTTTTCTCGCTGGCTGAGAGCATGTTGTTGAGCGAAGCCGGAAGCGCGAGTGAGAGAGCGTCGGGTTTATGTTGTCGGGAAACCGAGGAGGTCATAACCTTCGGGGCAGGATTGGCCCGATGAACTTGGGGCTGAAGTGAAGCGTAGGATGAAAATGAGGCAAGGGAAGAAGGAGGTAGAGTTGAAGGAGGGTGGAATGGTGAAGGTATGTTTGCCGTGTCGCTTTGGGGAGATGACAATGCAGCACTTGAGGGTCCACAATCCCCTACAGCGGCGGCAGAGGGCGACCGAGAGTGAGGTTTTATAGTGTCACTGTCCCTGGGTAGGCCTGTGCCTGCACCTACACCTGCACGAACGGGCGACGACAAGGACAAAGGGGAGGGCAACGGTGTGCCAACGTTCGCTTGTTCAGCTGTACCCCGTGCTGTCTTATCCTTGTCGACGTCGTCGACGAATGCGCTGTGGTTGTTAAGGATAAGAGGGCAGGACGAAGACGAAGGAGTTAAGCAACCGCCTTCCCGGGGGCTGCCAAGCAGCGGTGGGTGGAGAGCCGTGGGCGACGCGGCACAGAGCACGCCTGTCATTTTGCCGGTGCTGGTGGAGGAGACGTGGACTAGACTTGGATAGACTTGGAGGGGGGCGAAGGAATTGGTGGACTTGATCAACAGAAGCCGCCCAAGTCTTTCCTTTTTGTGGGTTAGAAGTCGAGAGAAGCGAAGAAGGACCCCGAAAAGGATGAAAACCAAATAAACTGGGGGGTCGATGCAGCAAGCACGCGATGTGTCTCGCCGTCGGCCTCGTTTGTCTCGTGCTTTTCCACTTTCTCTGCTGGCCCAGCCTTTTCTTCTACTTCGAGTCGTCACCCCTTTCTCTCTCTTCCTTGTCAGCCGGCGATAGCAACAGAAACTCCCTGCTGCAAAGTCCGGCGGGGGGCCAAAGGGCGGAGAACCAAGCGGAGTCTAGCGGAAGATGCGAACAATGCCGTCGATGTATCCGAATCGGGTACCACAGCGGCTTCTCTTCCACGTCGGTCGGTAGGTCGGTAGGTACCTAGGTAGGTGTGTCGCAACCGATCAATCTCGCTCAGTCTGTAGAAACCCACCAGGGGCGGCCCGACAGGGAGGATACAAGTGACGTCGCAGCGCGAGTTTCGTCTCGATCTCGTCTTGTCACCTCGCGTCCTTGTGATTCCCCAGACGGAATACAAGGGTAAACGGGAGATTGAGTCAAAAATCACCTGGCCATTCCCATTAGCTTGTTGGTCACTCAGATGGTATTAATAGCCGCCATGCAAATGCCTCTGGAATCGGAGCGGTGCGGCTTGCCAGGTAACACCCAATTGGGCAGAAAAACTCACCCACTCTTAGAGTCTTCGTCAATCGAAAACTGATTCCCGAGACCCCCGTGACAACTAATTAGAGACCGTTGTCAAATCTCGTCAGAACCCCCGTCGGTTGCGGGGGGCACACACAGACAGTGAGATGCGCCAGGGATGGCAATGGCGTCCAAGGCACGCACACAACAAGAGCCGAGCCGAGCGGGAGGGACTCGCCGCGATTGGTGGTGGTTGTGATGAGACGACTCAAGCCGCAGAAGCACAATGTGCACGTGGGTGATGCGAGGGATTGGGACCGAGCACCAAGAAGCCGGGTCGCAATGTTGGTTTCGCACTTGTTGGTTTGACCCTTCTCGGTTGTAGGCGACGTTGACAATGTCGCTCTCGAGGAATGTTGGTCGTTACAGCGGTAAACTGTGGACTGGAGATGGAGGCGTGCAGGGGTGTGTCAACGCCAACAACGGTAAAGGCGACAGCTAACGGGGCCAAGGAAGGAAGAGGCGAGAACCACGGCCGAAGCAGGACGGAAAAGCAAGGACCAAGGATCCAATGCAAGGACTGCTTCCTGGCTGCAGAGTGCAGGATGCAACACGACACGGCAACCAGTCTCAGCTGCAGGTCGCGAGATGGGGATGCGATGCAAGATGAGAAAAGGCGCAAGCAACCCTTCAACGACCAGCGAAGAAGTCTGGGGATGAGGCGTGAGCGAGGCTTGAGGCGTCCGGCAGCGCAGCGCAGCACAGCACGCGAGCAAATAGGAACAGGAGAGAGAGAGGCTTGAAGGAAGTCGGCTTCTCGGTTCACAAAGCGGATGCCAGCGCGCAGCGCCAACTGAAATCGCCCAGACCACACAGTCCACAGACAATCTGATAGAGCAAGGGGTTGACGGCCAACAAGCAGCTGTCAAGGGACAGTAATCAATCTGTAAGCGAGCGAGCGGCTGAGCAAGCAGAGCAGAGCAGACAAGAAAAAGTGAAAGCGGATGCGCTATGCAGGAGACTCCCAGAGTCTCTCACTGCGTCAACCTTGGAAATTGAACGAATGAATTATAGTGAGGGAGATTAAAACAAAGGTGTAAAAGAAAGGGTGGTTGATGAATGGAATGGTGAGACCTGCTGCCGTGGGTGGACCAAGACAACTGTTTCTCAAGGGCGCTCCTACTGTCTTTAATACTCAATTCTCCAAGGTCTTGCCTTGAGTCGTCGTGAACGCTGGGTGTTTTGAGTCGCAGCTTCCCTCACCGTTTTCTGGGGTCTAGCGTCACAGAGACGAGATACCTCACAGCGATGGATCCCAACCCCCCCTTCCAAGAACCGACACCAAAACAAAGCCCCTTCTTTTGCCTCCTTGTGACAGCTCGTCTCCTTCGTCTGGCGCCCGGCTGAGACGTAGATAATCGACGACGTTGCAATCTCTGGGCCAAGGGGGCTTATCCCATCGTCGTCCTGTTACTCCCTTTCCCGGCCGGTGGATCCTGGATCGAATCGGCGATGGGTTTCTAACGGTCTGGGGCTGTCGCAGATTTCCACGTTTGGTTTAGCGATTCTGACTTGTGGCTGCGGTGGCTGAGAGGTGTGAATTATGCACATTATGCGTTGCACTCATGGTCCCTTGACGGTGATGGTTGGGCTGGAGTTGTGATGAAGAAATTTCCATTCGCTTGCGCTCTGATCTTGCCCGTGATCTCAATCACACCGCAATGCTAAACGAGCATTATCTATTTTGACCAAATTTTTGCCTAGAAAATCGGTGAGTAAAACAGTCATTAGATGTTCCAAAATCATCTCGCCTCCATCTGCTGCAACTCCAGCTGTCATGGATGTTTGGCAGCTGTGACATGGCGGATCAACACCCACAAAGCCAAGGACAACCAACACTTGCCCGTCGAAGCGCATGGCCGAACTGATAGGCTGTGGCGGAATGTGGTGAATGTCACATCGATAGGTAACCTTGGCTAGGGCAGACTCGAAAACACGGCCCGCTAATGCTGTGGCAGTCCGTCTCATAAGCGCTCTGCGTGACCCCTAGGTTGCTTTCATGGAATCGGTTCGAGAACTTGCAGCGAGTCAGTTGCCATGGAAGACACACACTATCCCTTTTGTTATCTGCATTAGTTGGTTCTTGTCACAATCCTATGGACGAGCTGAAAATAGACGCTGGTGTTGTTGCTGTCACGCATCCATCACAATCACTCCAACCCAACCCAACCCAACAACAATCACAGTATATCACATCACGAGATAAACGGGCAAGAATCCAATGTAGCTTTCGTTTTTCATCCCTTCTATGGTATCGTAATGGTATTCGCAAGACGGGGCCCTTGGAGTTGGTTTCGAGGCTACCCCTTTGGTGTTTGACGCTATGGTGAAACACCGCCTGGTTCTTAACCATAGAGGAGCTATACCATAGATTTTTCGTCCGCCACCAGTCCGGCTAGGAGTGCCGAGGCTCGAGCCGCTGATGCTTGGCGGTTCTCGAGCACTTTGGGGGTTGTTGCTTGGTCATTGGAGGTTGGATCAAATCTCAGATTGTCGGAAACTGCCAAGCATCTGCGGCTGGCCTCAGAAAAGCTCGGTTAGCAGTTCGCCGCGCCCTGATGCTGAGATCCATATCAATGCACATTTGAAAAGTGATATCTCGTTAGGCGCGGTCAAGGTTTGATGCCCATCTTGGCGGGAAGTGGGAGTTAGAGAAACCCGACAGGTCGTCATGCACTGGATGCGGCATGTCATTTCCAGTAGAGGTCTTCTGCCACCTTGGCCTCCATGACGGATCGGATGAATTGCGTCATGCTCTTCGACTCCAGATCGTTGCCCGTCATGCTTGTATCGAAGCCGGGTTGTTGGTGCTCGCAGCATATGCGCTGCCCAAGCTGGAGAACTTTGGCCCACTCGTCAGGGGAAAATGAACCCTCGCTCTCCGCCAGAAGCAGCTCGTCGTGTGAAGTGAAGCCGAGAGCATGAACCGACTTGGCGTGGTCAACCTCAACCGCAGTAGGGTCAACAATGATATCCTTGCCCTCCTCTCCCGGGATGGCAAGGACAGTGGCTGCGCCGATAGCCTTGAGGGAGACGGCGGCGCTTAGGAGTGCCAGAATGGCCGAGTGAAGAAGTGCCGGAATGATTGGGAGGTTCTGGATCGAGGGTCAGCAACTTGACACGTTACGGCATGAAGTTGGATCCTGTTTCTCACCAGTTGCGCCTGAGATAGCTTGGTGTTGACATATGCGTTCTCTGGCGTCTCGGCCACCTGAAGGGTGATCTGAATCACACACCGAGGATAGTCTCTCACAGGGATGAGCTGCCTAAGAGCGGCCTGTAAGATTGATTCAAGCTGCCTCTCGCGGGTTCCTGTGATTAAGCGCATAAGAACGGGTTGTCTTGAAGCCGAAACATGTCGGGGATCTTACCTCCTACACCAGCGGCGGGTCGGACAATGACATCCACGAGAGCCTCAAAGGCATTCTCGTCTCGCCGCTGAGCTTCGACGGGGCCGTTGACAGCGGCCACTATGGAGTATCCTCCATACGAAAAGGTCGCAGAGCCATCGGCCTTGGGCAAATGTGACAGCTCTGCTGTCGGTTCAGCAGAGGGGGCCATTGTAGTTGGTGTTGATATGGTACCTAGTTAGAACCAAGTCGGGAAAATTTCCTGAGGCTCTCAAGAGCCTTGTCTCTAGGGTGAGCTCCAGGTACCTAGGTACGTTAGCTACTCCCCGCGCTGCAGTTAGTAGTGCGAAGTGGGCAAGGGTGCCAGAAAAGGCTGGACAGTGGGGGCGAGTTCTAGAAGAAGAGTAGAGCACTAACACAGCTCCAGTCTCCAAGTCACATGTTCTTGTGTCTGGCTTTTTCTTTCGCCACCAAATTCTAGTGGGGTTCAATGGTGGCTGTTGATGACATACAGCCTCCCTCTCGCGAGGTCCCTGAAGCTGCAAGCCTCCAACCTTTATCTTTACATCCATCCTATCAATATGGAAAACAACTGCGCCATGACTTCGCAAGCTCCTTCTCAGACTGCGCCCGCTCAAGGCGCGGCACCTTCGATTCCAAACCTCAAAGACCGGTTGCCCAAACTCGAACCTCGAAAGCGACGTCAAACGCCAGGGAATCCAACTCCCATCCCCGAGACGCCCGCCCTTCCCGCACCTCCCGACACGTCCAGCTGGACCTACAAGACTCCGTCACGCAGGATTTTGTCAAGGCAAGATCATGACATTTTCTTGTCATCGCCGACATACAAGCTCATCACGGGATGGGTCTTTGGTCTTGCAGAATCTGTGGTCGACGTACCCAACTCGTCCATCCGCGACAGCGATCTTAGCAGCCCTATCAAGACCATTTTGAGCATCCTCGACGAGGCAGAGCAGCTGGTAGCCAAGTCACCACCAAATGAGCAAGGCGGTTCACGTTTCGGAAACAAGGCATTCCGTGGATTCCTGGATCTTGCGCAGAAGAACAGCCCGGCATGGCACCGACAGCTTGGTCTAGAAAACGACGACGCCATCACTGAGCTCTCGACTTATTTCTGCCAGTCTTTCGGCAACGGCAACCGTATCGACTATGGCTCTGGACATGAGCTCAACTTTATGATATGGCTTCTTTGCCTTTACCAGCTCAGGGTGTTGCAGAAATCCGACTTCAAGCCTCTGGTTCTGCGTGTCTTTGTACGCTATCTCGCTGTGATGCGTATTGTTCAGATGACCTACTATTTGGAACCGGCGGGATCTCATGGAGTCTGGGGGCTCGACGATTACCAGTTCCTCCCGTTCCTGTTTGGCGCGTCACAACTGCTGCACCACCCATACATCACCCCACGCGCCATCCACCAGGATCTCACATTGGAGGAGTTTGGCGAGGAATACATGTACCTGGGCCAGGTCAGCTTCGTGAACAGCACAAAGACTGTCAAGGGCCTGCGGTGGCACAGCCCCATGCTTGACGACATCTCGTCGGCAAAGTCGTGGACAAAGATCGACGGAGGAATGCGTCGCATGTTTGTCGCCGAGGTACTAGGCAAGCTGCCCGTGATGCAACACTTCCTCTTTGGTTCATTGGTGCCAGCGGCCGACGGCATGAGCGAGGAAGACGCGGCTGGCTTTGAAGAGGAGGAGGCCGAGCATGATCATCAAGGTCACAGTCACACAGGCCTGGCACACGATGGTACAGGTTGGGGCGACTGCTGCGGTATCAAAGTCCCAAGCAGTCTCGCGGCCGCTCAGGAGATGAAGAAGAGAGGCGCAGGCCAAGCGTTGCGGAGAATTCCCTTCGATTAAAGGCGTTTCCATGTATATTGGGAACACACTGCCAAGGTCTCGAACTTCTAGAAGCTCACATGGCACGACCCCGTAGGTATGTTATTTTACGTGCCACTCGTGTTCCTCGTGGTGGCGCCCTGGCTGGTTGGGTTGGGCGTGGACGGGCCTCAACTCTGCCAACCGCAATTTGAGTCTGCATTGCATGACTGAGGATGATCAATGATGCTAACCTATATAGAGGCATCTCGACACGAGGCGGCCGCTCGCACAATGAGACGACGTGAATGGAGGATCGGCATTCGGCACTGTCTGGGCGTTTGAGTGGGCCGAAATAGAGTCGGCCGCTCCAAGCTAAAAGGAGCGTCGGTCGTATTAGCATCCTTGTCGACTGGAAGGCTGAGCACTTTGAAACGCGATTCTGGGCTGAATAAACTCGCCTGTTTAGCTTGATCTCCCCCGCTAGGAAGAAGGCTGAGTTGTTGGACACGAGGGACTGACACCTACGATGGAGCCGAACCGCATCCATGGCGTTGAATAGATGAATGAGAATGACGATCCAAGTTGTTTCGACCACTGGGGACGTTTCAGACAACATACCTATGGTGTTGATGTGTTGCGCGTACTCTTGCTATTACACATGCTCCTCCCACTCTTTGACCGGTTACAGGGATCATGTTGTTCGTGTTTGTTCGATCAACGATAATTACTCGCCGAGGACATTGCCATATATCTTCTGATGCATGTCTCGACCTTTCTTTGTATCCATTGAAACATATCCAACAACTTCACTCGTTACATAACTTCTTTGCCAAGAGACATACTTGTGCAGTCTCTTGTAACTTATCATGGTCTTGTTTGACCTGCGAGCCTTTGCTCGCCAACTTCGTGCTCTCATTTACAAGAATCTTCTCGTTTCAATTGTTAGACACCCTATCGGGTTCCTCCTCTCCGTCTACGGAATCCCTCTCGCTATTCTCGCCGTTCTCTGCTCCATCCCTTCGTTCCTCTCGTCCTCGAACGTCTTTGGCGTCGCCTCTCCCGCCCCAGTCAAGACCCTCCCTGACACTATTCACGGAAAACTCGTGGTCGTGAAGCCGCCGAGTCTTGGCCCAGACGTGGATCATGTTGTCAATACCTTCACCAAGGGCATCGATAAGGATAAGCTACTGTTCCTCGACGACGAGTCCTACCTGACGACCGTGTGCCTCGCCAACTTGCGGGGAGTGAGCGACTGCCACGCTGCCGTCACATTTATCGACTCACCCCTGACCAACATCACCATCAAGGACAGCCAGAGTGACCATCATACCTGGCAGTATGTCATTCGCGCGGACCCGGCTCGAGACGATACACACTTCAACGCCAAGGGGCACAAGAGCGATCAGGAGAACCTCTACCTCCCTCTACAGCTCGCCATCAACAATGCCATCACCAACTCGACCGCCGTCCCAGAGGTGTTCATGTTCACGGCCGAGACGCAGGAATCGCAAGATCTTCTGCACCGGAAGAGTTCGGTTCAGCTCATCGGCCAGGTCTATGTCTTTGCCCTCTTTGCCTGCTACTTCTTCATTATATACCGCTTCACTGGTCTGATCACCGCGGAGAGAGAATCTGGCATGCCGCAGTTGGTTGATGCCATGGGTGGAGGCAGCGCAGTTGCTGCTCGAGTGCTCAGTTGGCTGGTCGTCTTTGACTTGCTGTGTCTTCCCTGTTTCATTGCCTTCGGTGCTCTGTATGGACACCTAATGTTTCCTACTTCAAGTCTCGGTATGATCATTGGCTGGCAGATTCTTCTTGGTTTGGCCGTCAATAGCTCTACCGTCTTTGCTGCGGCCTTCTTCACAAAGTCCCGAGTCTCGGCCATCTATGTTATGGGAGCCTTTCTACTTCTCTCAGTCGCGGCTCAGATATACAGCTTTCAACTCCACCCCCAACCGCAGTTTATTGGAGCTTTTCTCCTATCACTATTCTTTCCCAGCTCGAACCATGTCTTCTTTACGCAGCAGATGTGCCTCTGGGAGCTCAACAGTACAAGTGCAGTACTTGATCGGATCCCCCCTGAGGACGCTGGGATCAACTCCAAGTCCTACAACGTCACACAGCAGATGATGCTTGGCTTCCTCGCCATACACATCGTCGTGTACCCCATCGGAGCTATACTGGTTGAGCATTTTATGCATGGTATTGATTTTCGCAAGAGGACCTTTGCTAGAAACGCCGCAGCCGTGGAAGGGGTTGTCGCTGCGACCTTTGACCTCAAGAAGCGGTTCGTCCCTAACTTGTTAGAGCGGATTTTTTGCTGCGGAAAGCGACGCCCTGTTACTGCTGTTGATGGAGTCAGTATTCAGGGGCATCGGGGACAGATTCTGTGTCTTGTTGGACCGAACGGTTCCGGAAAGACGACTACTCTGCATATGATGTCTGGCTTCATAACTCCAACAGAGGGATCTGTTCGACTGGATGCTCTCCCTTCGCAGATTGGTCTCTGTCCCCAGCGAAACACTCTCTGGGAGGAGCTCACTGTCGCGGAGCATGTGCGACTATGGAATCAGATCAAGGCAGGACGCGAGTCATCAACGGAACTGGACGAGCTCATCAGGGCCTGTGACTTGGATCTGAAGCGCAACAGCTTAGCTGGAACACTCAGTGGAGGCCAGAAGCGCAAGCTCCAACTTGCTTGCATGTTTGTTGGTGACTCTTCTGTGTGTCTTATCGACGAGTGCACCTCTGGCTTGGATCCTCTATCGCGTCGAGTCATCTGGGAGATCCTCCTTCAGCAACGGTCTAAGCGGAGCATCATCTTCACGACGCATTTCCTCGACGAGGTCGATGTTCTTGCTGACCACATTGTCATTCTGTCCAAAGGCAAAGTGAGATGTCAGGGAGCAGCCGCAGAGCTGAAGAATCTTCATGGTGGTGGATATAGGGTTCTCGCACCGTCTTCTGCCCCTAGACTTGACCTCCAGTATCCCACAACGATGCACCAAGACCACATTATCTACACAACCCCTGATTCTCGTTCGGCTGCTGAGCTTTGCTCGTTCCTGGACTCGAGGGGAGTAACAGATGTCTCCATCTCCGGTCCTCAGGTTGAGGATGTCTTCCTTCGCGTAGCAGACGAGCCAGAGCTTGAACTCTCCAAGAGCCATGTCGCAGCCTCTGAATCTGGGTTCGAGATGACCCCTGGAGAGGTCACTAGTTTCTGGGCTCAGGTCAGGATCTTGTTCCGGAAACGATTCACTGTCCTCAGGAGATTCTGGTGGCCATATCTCTATGTCCTGGCCCTTCCTCTCATCATCACGCCTCAGTTCAAGAATCTCCTTATAGAGTACAAGCAACCCTCTTGCGCCACGATCAAGCCGGAGCTCAACCCTCCTCAAGCACCAACTCTCTCTTGGACGCAGAACTGCGTCGACTACGGTTGCGATACCCTGGCTTTAGCTCCTCCTTCTGCGAACAAGACACTATACAATATCGTCAAGGAGGGGTTTTACGAGGTTGAACAGGTGAACCCTGATCTTTACGAAGGATTCCCTGTTCTCCTCAAGGACCGACAGGCATTCATCGACTACATCGCTGAGCATAGATGGGCTGGGCCAGGTGGCTTGTATATGGGATCTGGAGATGAATCTCCTGTGCTTGCTTACAGGCTGAATACCTTTGGAAGCCCCAGTGCTCCGATGTTGATGAGCCTATGGAGTCAGATGACGTCCAACGTAGAGATCATCGCTTCTCAACAGGGCTTTGCCGAGACTCGTCGTGTAAGTTTGTCATGATTATTCTTGGATCACCAGCTGCTAACCAAGTTACAGTCCGCCAACAATATTGGTGTTGTCTACGTCGTCTTCTTCACCGTGTTGCAGACCATCTACCCTGCTGCCTTTGTTCTATACCCAGCCATCGAAAAGGCTCGCAAGGTTCGAGCTCTAGAATATGCCAACGGAGTCCGACGAGGACCCCTCTGGGTGGCATACGGCATGTTTGACTTTATCTTTGTCCTGGCGATATCCGCGGGTGTCACGGCCACCATAAGTACACAGTTGATCTGGAACGGGCCAATCTGGATAATGCTGCCCATCCTGGCGCTGTACGGTCTGGCTGCTATTCTCCTGGGCTATGTTATTTCTCATTTTGTTTCTGGACCGCTCAAATCTTTTCTGGCTATGGCTGGAGTGAGCGTGCTAATGTACGGCATTGCTGCCATTTCCTTTGCTGTAAGTCTCCTGGATACTGGATACTCAGGAGAATACTAACGAAAGCAGGTTGGTTCTGGGTACTCTGATGCGGCACAGATGGATAAACTAACGCTCGGTATCGCGTTCGGCGTGTATCTCATCTTGCCCATCGGAAACGTCTTCAGGGCGATGCTCATTGGGCTCAACGTTCTTGAGGTAGGCTGCAAAGACGGCGAACCTACGCCTCCAGCATCTATCTACGGCTATGGAGGCCCAATCCTCTACCTTGTCCTTCAGATCATCGTCCTGCTCCTCGTTATTATTTGGATCGAAGGTGATATTGCTCTGTTCCGTCGAAAGGGGGGTCGATCCACCTCACATTTTGACTCGGAGAAGGATGCTCGTTCTGCTGTCAGCGATGAGGTCAAGGCCGAAGCGCTCCGAGTTGAAGATTCTGACTCGGATCTTCTTCGAGCTCTTCACTTGAGCAAGGCTTTTGGCTCCAACAAGGCTGTTGACGATGTTAGCTTCGGCCTGCCTCAGAGCGATGTCATGGCATTGATTGGGCCAAATGGAGCTGGCAAGTCGACTCTCGTCAATCTGATTCAGTCTGAGCTTTCTGCGGATGCTGGAAAGGTCCTGCTTCGTGGTGAAGACGCAAGGACTCGTTCTGCGCAGAAGTATCTTGGAGGTATGAGAACAGAACAACCACTCTTGATCAACCCAAAGCTAATCAGCGTCACAGTGTGTCCGCAATACGATGCTCTTGATCTCATGAGCACTCAAGACCATCTCTCCTTTTACGCCCGTATCAAGGGCATCAAGGATGTCAGGTGCAACGTCAACCACGTCATGAAGCGGCTCAACCTGACTCCCCACGCCCATACGCTTGCCTCGAAGCTCTCTGGAGGAAACAAGAGAAAGCTCAGCCTTGCTATTGCTCTCATGGGCAAACCTCCTGTCCTGGTCCTCGATGAGCCCACATCTGCAATGGATGCCGTTGCCAAGCGAGCCTTTTGGAAGATTATCCAAGAGATTACTCCTAACCGATCCTTGCTCCTCACTGTATGTACCACCCTTGCATATCATAGACGTCCACCTTACTAACACTTCTTCACAGACGCACAGCATGGAAGAAGCTGATACCTTGGCTACCCGTACCGCCATCATCTCTCGACGCCTCCTCGCCGTTGGCACCACCCAGGCTCTGAGGAAGCGCTACAGCAACGTCTACTACGTGAGTCTACTCCTGAAGACGGCACCAACCTCAACCGTAAACGAGATGGAGCGTGTGCGGAGCTGGGTTCTGGCGGCGTTGCCTGGCGCGCAGCTCGAACGAGACATGCTCGGCGGTCAGGTCCGCTTCACCATCCCCGGCGCAAGTCCCGTTGCCCGGATCATCGAGTTACTGGAGCGTTCCAAGGATGAAGTCGGAGTTGAGTACTATTCTATCGGTGGAGCTACGCTTGAGCGAGTGTTTCTGAGTGTTGTGAGGGAAAACAACGTCCAGGAAGAGGACGGTGTTGAAAAGGGCCGTTTCTGGAGATTACTTGGACTCAAATAGTCATTCTAAACTCGGATCATCTGTTTTATTTCATATGTCATTTTTAAACAATCGTCCATCTGTCCCTTAAACCCACATATGAGTCAAGACATGCTGATCTTAGTGAGAACTTCGGATATTGTTGTGTTTGAGACATGATTCGCATGTTGATCTGGTAACCACTATCATGAGACTGACCGCAGGAGAGACTGGACAATGTAATCAACTGTCTTGAAAGACATCATCAATTCAGTTGGGCACTTAGGGCTATTCCCTCGGCCATGACATGATGCATCGAGCATCCACATTTGTTCATCCATACATGGCCACTTCATGGCTCATAAATCACACCATGCCGTTGATCCTCCTTTGAGGTAGGTACATAAACATATCCGTCATTGTGCCCTGTTGCACTTTTCTTCGAGCCCCTTTCCGTCCATCCGGCATCCATAGTAGCCGGCCAAAAAGCAATCCGTGACGCCTCTTCATGGCTGTTGTGAATCATTAGGTTGAAAACTGACTGTAGGCCGCCCTTGAGGTATCTTGCGTATAAACGATAAAGAGAAACAACCGGTGATGAGTAACGTGAGGTTCAGTTAACACCCGCCTGGATAAGGAACAAAAGAAATATAGTCGTGTAAACATGGCTCGAAATGGTTGAACCTGTCGTGATTTATTCTTGGTCTTAGAGGACTCCCAGCCTCTGCTTCGGCATTGGTCCCGTCTCTTCCGAGTGATGAGACTGGTGCTGAGGCTGGCGAAGTCTGTTCGCGACGTGGGTATCAATAAGCAATTCCACAAGTGCTTCGGCATCCTTGTGGATACTCGCGAGCTCAGCAGGACTAGAACCGACGCCGACCATGCTTCCGTCAACCCGGGGTGTGCGATAGGCGGCGAACACGATGCCACGGTCTGTCTTTATGGACTGTGCCGAAGAAGCTGAGTGTCGAGAGATGTCGGATTCCGCTCGCGAGTACTCGCCCGTGTAGAAGGCGCAGGCATACCCGCGCGCGAATTCATCGTCCCGAATCTCTGTAGGTCGGTACTCTGTCCAACCTGGAGTGCGCAGGATCTTTCCATGTGCGGAAGGGCAAATTTGGAATGGGGACTTGACGTTCTCTAGACCGTAAGCGGCGAGAAGACGGCCAGCCATGGTCTTTTGTTGCTTGCCCGACGACAAAGGGTTGAATGAAGTCACATCACGATCCGAGTCAGAGGTTCGAGATCGAGCGTGGCCAGGCCAGAGGTTGACAACATAGACGAAATCAAAGTTGTAGCGGTTGGCGATCCTCGCGGCTTCAAACGCGGCAGCTTCCGCAGGCTTGCTAGCGTAAGGGGGTGTTAGGGTGAGAAGAGATTGACGAGGAGAGTCGACGGTCGAAGGAGCCGTCGAAGAAGTTGGGCTATCGTCCAAGTCTTCGAGACCCTCAGGGCCTGACTCGGCAATGTCATCGTCGCTCAAGTTCAGAAACTCGTGGAAGTCGGGCTCTCGCAACGTGGAGCTGCTGAGGGAGAGTCGGCTACTTGAAGGGGCCAGGCTCGACTGACTGGCAGTTCTTCGAAGCGATTGCTGATCCAGAGACTCATCCAGCTGGCGACGAATGTCCTTGTAGACGGCCTTGTTGAGGAAATCAATCGACTTTGACCCTCTTAGTTGCGAGTCTGGGATTGGGCGAAGCTCTGGAGAAGTGTCTGGCGTGGGAGGTTTCCTTTGCGGGAGCGCTGGAAGCTCCTTGTTGAGAAAATGCCGAGGGCCACGGATGTCGTCATCATCAAGGTCTGAAGAAGGGGGAGTGTCGAGTCTCGAGACACCGTCGCGCTTTTCCAAAGATCGGGGTCGAAAGCTGCGCTCGCTGGGTGCTTCAATGGACGACTTGGGCTCACAGGTTGAAAGAGTAGATGTCTCCCCACTATGAGTGGGAGGACGAGGGAACTGGTAGACATCGAAGCCATCCAAAAAGGAATCTGTTTCCGTGGGCATGAAGGTAGTTTTGAGGGGGGAGTATTGAGCCTGAGATGAGTTTGAAGGTCGGGTCGGACTCTGCGCGTTGCTGAAATCCATTCGCTGAGGGGAGATGGGAGTCGGGAAAGAAGGGACTCTGCCATTTGGCTGCTTTCTCACCTCCTCACGAGCAGCCATTCTGCTCGTCTTGGGACGGATGAAGGAAGGTGAGGGGAACTGAGGTATTGTGGGAGGTGCAACAGCTTGAGCCATGGACTCAACTTGATCAGCTGAAGCAGTTGGCGTCTTCTTCTTGGCGAAGAACCGCTCAAGGCGGTCGAAGCCGTTGGCCATATTGGGCTGTGTTCAATGAATTAGAAAGACGAGGTTGCGCAGAGTGCCTGGGTGAGATGGTGTTAGCGAGGTGAATGAAAGCCGAGGCTGACCTCGTGCTTGGAGGTGCACGAAGAAAGGGCTTTGCATTGCAACGTACCAGTGAGAGGTGATTGAGTGTTGTGAACAGTGGGAGGAAGAAGTTCAAGGTGAGATGTAAGTGAATGCCACGTTTGAAGTGAATCAGAGCCACTGGTGGTGGAAATTTGGTGTTTGGCGAGACCAAGGCAGAACAGTCAAGACTGGAATTCAAATGAAATGGCACCAGGTATCTCAGAGTTGGGAGTGGCTGTATCAAACAGCAGCGAGAGAAATGTGCGAGACAGAGCAGTTCATCACCACGATGGCGTCGAGGAGGGATGCACTTGATTCCTGACGATATGTTGAGGAGTTGTTCGTTGCACGACACCACAATGGGTGGCCTCGAGGGGCGCCCTTCGAAGTTGCCCAGGTCTGCTCCTTTGGGTAGTATCTCGCGGGTATGTCGTTGTTGTGTTGCTCTGCGCTTGCCTCTCCCGCGCCGTGTGGTGTAAATGCCTTGAGCCCTATGCTCTCTGTTGTGTGTGAAGTCGTACTTCCAGTTCGCTTTGCAACCGATATCGAGGTTAAGATGCCAAGTTGAAAGTGAAAAAGGGAGTGAAGTGTACGTGTGCGAGGTGTGAAAGCAGAGGAATGGAGGAGGAGAAGTGAGAGTTGGTTGCACGGCAGGCACAATGAAGGCGAGTAATGGAAGGGAAGGAAGGTCAGTGTTTGGTTGCACGGGGCAGGAGCTGCTCAGATCGGGAGGCGTTCTGTCACTGCTAGGCAGGTGCCACTGCCACTGCAACTGCCGATGTCAAGCAACTTGAGAGCTGGAAATTCGGAAGGAGCGAGAAGGGACAATGTATGCTCTACTGGCCAGAATCCTTCTCTCTTTTTTCATCATTCATCATCTTCAAACATGCTGGGGCTCAAGGGAGACTTTAAGCATCGCCCAGCCAGGAATGCCCACCTCCCAGCGCCGAGACGTTGGAGGAGGATCAGTGGCTTACTGCGGGAGCAGGGATAACGGCGCCCTAGTAAGTCCCACTTGGTACGGGTTTAGCACGCCCAGAGCTAACGCCCTCACTCCCTCCACTCCTCTGAATGGATGCAGCTGGGAGGCTCACTCCCTTGATCACATCCTCCCTGGAAACGCTAACACCCCCAGCACCCTCCACAGCACTCTGGCGAGTCTAGCCAACCCTGGATCCCCACGATGCGTCACAGCCAGCTGGGAGCATTGATTTGGATGTCTTTCTTTCTTTTGCTTCTGGGGAGAGTGAGAGACAGCAACAGCGAGACATGCGCAAGAGACATGCAAGCGTCCCAGTGTCATGCCGGATATCCTCACGCCAGCTACCTACCTAAATGGCTTTCGGGCTTTACATGCATCTCTGTGTCAGTGGCCAGGTGAGGAAGCCGATGGAACCTTGCTCGCACATGAGTAAACAGGACAACAGCCGACAAGTAGGTAGGTATTCTGTCTCCTCTTTGGGGGAGGAGATGAGAGGGGGGATGTGCGGCGCGTTAGAAAGTCAGCTCTTGTCAGGTCAAGACACGGTTTGCGCGCTGATGCTCGTCTTTGTTTCCCTCTAATCCTGGTCCCTTCTTGACCCTTGTCCCCTCTCTACGTAGTATTCCTCCCTCTACAAAGCTAATCATGTGCGCAGTGAACAAGACGACCACCCATCGAGCCATCCATCCCGTTGATCGGACCCAAATGCATCACTTCTCGGAAACTACTCCGCATGGGGATCTGATATCACAGGCGGCGTCCAGCTAGCTACCCAACTATCGTTCCCTTCGATGCAGGGAGCACGGCTCACTGACCCCTCCCCAAGGCGGCCAGCCCGTGGCTTGTTTTCTCCCCACGATTCCCCCCCTAGCTACCGGCGGATGGCTTGCTTTTTACATCCGTTACACCATCTCGGCTCGTGGCTGTGGTAGCTGGAGTGGGCGTTCGGGATGGGCTGGCCTTCGGAACACCCGTTAGCAAAAGGTTGGGTCGTCCTGTTAGCCTGGCTGTGCCATGATTCGATTCATTCGCGACCAACTGTCACTCGCATGCCTTGTTCGGGTTGCAACCTGCCAAACATTCCTATTGAAGAGAGCAGCATATCAACTTGACCATCAGAATCTAACTTTCATTGACAACCTATTCAGGTGCCATTATTACTCGCAACCTCTCAATGAGCCATCCTTTAGGAAGCTTGTGGCGATCCTTTGATCCCAAACATCAACTGGGGCTGTAACTCAAAAAGGCCGGCCCGTTTCTCATGTCTTCGATTGCTCTCGAACCCTCCGAGATTGTTAGAAAGACCATGGCTGTCGTGTCCAGGGAAAAAGCAATCCCGACGCGTGCTACGACGAACCTACCGGGGCTCTATACCCGTCGGTTGGTTCCTTTCCCCTTCTTGATTCCCTAGTGTCTGCTTTTGGCGGCGCCGGGTGCGGCTCTGGGGCCCTTGCCAGGCTATAGCGACCCTGGATGACTGGCTTCTCAGTCCTTGTTTGCTATCACTCACCTTTCTCAAACAAGAGGCGCTGCTGGCGAGACATTGCTATTATTGACGGTGGAAGCCCTCGGCATCACCTAACTCAACAGCTCCACCACAAGGAGGCAGTGAGAAGTCACCAATGTTTAGAATTCAACCCCGTTGGAAATCCCATAACACAGAACCAAGAGAGAGATCTGGCCTCCGATGGTTGTGCCAGAGGCCAAGTGGATTGAGCCAGGATGCAAAATTCAGCGGCGCGCCTTGCAACAGGCGCCAGCTCTTGGGGCCCCCACTCAAACTGCGAGAGAGCTGTCATTTTCAGCAAGCACCTCCTGGTATTGAAAGCTTTGATCAAATTGATCTGGGTATACCGGAATACCACGGCCTTGCACCTTGGTTTTTTTTTTTTTTTTTTTTGGTGATGGAGCTTCCAGCTTTGACCTCGTGTCGGAAGATACCAGTCACAACGTCGAGTCCCATGAAATCAGGGACTTTGGACCTCGTGCCAGACAAGCAGCCGCGTTCATGCAGCCAAGAGGATGATGGGATGGCCATGATTTGCTGGTTCGTCATGTCAAACTCCTCTTTGCCTCATTCAACCCGGCCGTCCCAGCGTCTCGGGCGCACAGGCACTACCAGAAGCTTTAGCTACAGTCCCTACTGTACACACGGGCAGTTGGCGACCTACTTGCCACTATCTCCTGCGAACCGTCACGTATCGAAGCGCCATGATCGCGCACACACCTTCGGCCCGTGTCTCAAGGATAACTTCCAGTATTATCCGATGGCGACTTGAGGGAGCGTCCCGGCAGATGTGTGGCCTGGGGAGGGCAGCCTGTCAACTTGGGTTCGGCGAATTTGGTGTCAACAAGACTGCAAGTGAGAAGCTTGACGCATCCAGTCCCAAGACTCTCCAATGGTTGCAGCTGCACCTATAGTCAAGCCGAATATTGCCCGGTATCAATCTCGGTGATGACGGCACAGTCCTTGTTCTGTGTGTTATACGAGCACGACTCCCGAAAAACAAGACAAACTGCCTATTGTCTGATTACCTCTTGCTCTTTCCGACTCTCTTGTTGTACGTTTCATGGTACGGATATCCGATGCTGAAATGGGTTGAAACACGGGTCCGAGTCAGTGGAACAGGTGGGCCAATCAGCCAAGACGACTCCCGCCTCGCTGAGGTCATGAATAGTTGCTGTACCGCAGCGAGACGGTTCACGGTCCATGGCCCGTCGATCGGTGCTTACGCGCAAAAGCACCTTCTCTCCAACCTCCAGCACGACTCGCGGTGTTGGACAGCATGGGGATGGGATGAATGTGGGCTTTCCGTAATAAGTCCCTTGGGCCCCGGTCTCTTCTCTCCACTAAACCCTTGGAGGGTGGGGAGCATATTGCTTCTTTTGTCCCTCTCATCTCTATTCATTGGCTCCCCTAGGTGGCAGAGTGAGTGCATGGGACTCCCCCGCTCGTCCGCTGCTCACCTTGACCTAGGTCCAGGCATTTTCCCTCTCGAGTTGCGCGGGCATCACTATCCATCCATGCCCTCTTCCCGTCTACTGGCCTCCAGACTCTATATTGCAGCTGCCGACATAACGAGATATGTGCAGGTATCCTCAGCTCATGATGCAGGAAGGAATGCACAAGTCGCGAGTTTCACTCCTGACGGCATGCTCCGAGTCTCTACCAAGGTTATCGGTACGCAGGAGATGGGGAGTCATTAGCCGACGAGTTGACCAGGGGCATTTTTCATTTTCGGCTGAAGAGGGCACATTTCTCGAGGCAAGCTGCTGTTGGTCTCTGGCTTCAAGGTTCACACGTTTCTCTGTCAGATCCGCAGTCAGATCTCACATAACATCTAGCTTGCCTTCTGGCTCTTCCAGGCTTTTGAAAGTTGGACCTGATCAATCAGGGGTCTCGGTTGATGGGCGAGAAGTTGGTGGCCCCACCGATGACATCTCGTGTCGGATCGTTTACTGACAGAAATTCCCCCTTGCTTTTTTGGTCGTACGAGCACTGAATCGCTCACACGCGCAAGAAGAAGAAAAAATACGCCCTCCAGCTGTGAAAGTAAATACTCAGTGTCTCACTCTAGGGGGCTTCTGCTTACGCATTACTCGGCCACGAGTGGCGACAGGGAAGGGGAGACGCGATATGCACAGCATCCATCAGGAGTGGCCATCTTGTTCCCTTTTTGGTCCTCCCTACCTTTGAACTTGACTAGTTCCGCCCACCATGGAAAGGCCTTTGCCGAGTGGTATCGGGCTTGTTGACGCAACGACATCTCGAGCAGTCGAATCGAGTTTTCATGTCACATTCGGACTGGGGAACCGGTTGTATTTGGGCATTGTTGAGCAGCCACCACCAGCCATGGCACTGCACTGGCTGTTACCCTTGACCAACCGACATTGCGATATCTTTCTCCTCTGCCTCGAGACCCGTCAGTGGCTTCGGTTACCTTCCCCTTGGCAGAATGAGAATACTGCTCACCATCCTCGCCGACCTGGCACCTTGTTACACCGAGGATGCGCCCCTTGGAGCTTGACATCTCCTCCCGGTTGTCAAACTCATCCAGAGGCTCGCCGCTGCCTGCTGTGGAACCTGAGCACAAGACATAGCAAACGCCATCTCCCTATGCTTTCCACGAGAATGTTCAGTTGCGGGTGGCAGTGAGATGAGCGCAGTTAATGCGCCCATGACTAGCACAGCAGGCCGAGCCGAGATACTGGCTTCACTGGGTCAAAGGAGAGCTGTCATTCTGCGAACAGACGCATCTACTGATCCAGCTGTCGGTACCGGCTTTTCTTGACATGTCGCAGAGGGGCGATGAGAGCGAAAAGGACTCGGTGCTGCACACGGCGCACCTGTTGGGTCGGTCACTGCTGGGGAGATTTTCGGCAACAAGGGCTTGTCCTGTAAATGAGGGAAGACTGACCGAGAGAAGACAGAGACAGGATCAGTCTCGATATCTCTCACCTTGAGGCTGCGTCACACTTGGCCTGTCACTTTGTGTCCACCTTCAAACAAACCAGTTTTGGCGGTTCTTACGGCAACCCGCAGGAGTGACACTATCCTGGCAACTGCTTTCAGCTCTGTCTTGGTGAAAAATGCTACCTCGTTCGCTCTCTGGCGTGCCTCATTGGTGGTCCTTTGTCTGACGGGCACGACGGGGGTTGTCTGCAACTCAAAGACATTGTGCTGGATCTTGCGATAGGCTTCCCCATCAGTATGAGGGCGATCAACATCCGGACGGGCACTGAATCGATCACAGGTCAGAGGGTATGATCGGATCGAGGACCCAAGATCTGGCCTGGCCTCGGGAGCGAGTTGACCCTTGTCAGCGCAGCTGCATACGAAGCGGAGAGTGCCAGGCACGGTCAAGATATATCAGATTTGGGAACGTCACAGACTGCATTGGGCAGGGCGAAGTGCAGGAGGAGGAGGGATCTGGTTGGAGGAACCAAGGGGTGGTTTCCGTCGAGGTGAGCGTCCATGTGTTCAGATTCTCCTCGTGGGAAAAAATCTCGTCTGCAGATGATCCAACGTGTCTCGTCAACGGCAGCAGCAGCAGGGAGGGAGCACGCAGGACGGAAGTCGATATCTGCATGAAGCTCAACAAGTCTCGCCCTTGTTCAGAGACAGATGGTTTGCCGGCTTTCCCCTTGCCTCATGCACATGCTTCCAGAATTGTCGACGACCGTCCCACGTATGGTAAGTATCCTGTTCGGTTCAGTCTTGATCCCTCGCATAGGCAGGGCAGGGCAGGGCAGGGCAGTCATCCTCGTCTGGACCCAACAATCTCCACCGTCAAAGGCCACGACCAGCCCCCGTTGATTGCTTGCACGCCACGCCACGCGCCAAGCCAGCCGCCGTTGGCCACGCGATATGGACCACGCGAGGCGGAGGCGGCAGCGGCAACGGCCACGCCCTTGACATGCCCATGCTTGCTTAGGTACTGTATGCCCTGCGCATGGTCAAGCGGAGTGTATGTATGTATGGGCATCCGTAGTGTGGCCTCGTCTTGTTCTCTCTCTCCGCCGCCAGGTTGATTAGGATACGCAATGCCTCGCATACAAGGTGCAGGTCCTTGTCTCTTGTTGTTGTTGTCGCGCAGCGGGACGGTAGTTGAGACGACTGGTCTGCATCATGACCGCCGCAGGAACCCGAAGCGCCACTGATGGTCTCTGCAGAAGAGACTGCAGAAGCATACTCTGTACGCATCATGCTGTCTGCCATTCTAACTGGCCTCCCCTTCTGCAAGAGTTGCGGTTTTTTTTTTCTCTCGAGGTTTTTTTCTTTCTCTTACATGGGGGCCCCGTGGGTCTCGTCTCGCTCGCATTGAGGCCAAGCCGAGGACTGGCTGGTTAGCCTACAGTATCTGCATGTCAACCAACGGCTTTCTTCAAGCCCTACGATGGGCTTTTGAGCACAGAATCGCATCGAGTGTAAATGCCGATGATATTTTCGTCGATGGATGGAGCAGTTGGAAAGCCCCTTTGTTCCCTTTTGGCACACCCGGTCATGTTGCGAGCCAAGTCGTGCATGTCATGGGGCTTTGCTGATCTTCAAGGATGCCCCCGTTTGGCTCGTTTCTGATTTCTCCCAGCTACCGCCCTTTCCGAGCGAGGAATATTCTAATTACAACACGGCATAGGTTGACGATGTGAAGAAAGCGAAGCGTACCGGTCCATCTGCCGAGCCTTGTCGCGTGGAAACGGCGCCGAGAAGTTCGATGGGCCGAGTTTCACCAGATGGCGTCGTCTAGCCATGTGCCAACAGAGGGAGTTGGTTGCTTGCTGTCTTTGTTGTTGGTCAGCTGCCACCATTCTTCGTCACGTCACATCACATCAAAGAGCAAGCCGTTGAGCCTTGGACAAATTGAGGATAGCTTGTGATATGTTTGCTTATCGTGTCTTCGTAGCTCCTTTATGTGTGTGTCTAGAGTCTCGACGAGTCTGCCGCCTCGTCTTCTTCCCCAAATATGTTGAGGAATGCAACGTGCACCTCTTCAGTCAGGTCACTGGCCTGGAGACTCCGGCCCTTCTTAGCAAAGGCTAGGCGAGAGCACTCCTATTGATGGTGAGCATGTGTTTCTTCAATGCGGTACT
Source organism: Fusarium duplospermum (assembly GCA_003946985.1). Lineage (NCBI taxonomy): Eukaryota > Fungi > Ascomycota > Sordariomycetes > Hypocreales > Nectriaceae > Fusarium > Fusarium duplospermum. The sequence goes on along the minus strand of NKCI01000199.1, from coordinate 46,939 downwards.
GACAGATGCATCCAGTTCAGGAGCCCATCACTCTCACAACAAGGAAAAGGAGATCAACCTACTCTTGTTATGGCGGCACCACCAAAAGCTGCCAGCCCAACCAGTTCATGCTCGCCGAGAGCATCCTGGCCTACGTCCCAAAGACGGTCGAGATAGGCTTTCCTCCACCCCAAGAAGGTTGCAATGGATCCCGTCAGGGTATCTCCCTGTCCACCACTTCTCTTCCTACCACCCTGGAGATCGACCGTAAGGGTTGTCTCGCCGTTGGAGATGTAGTCCTTGGCGCCCTTTTGAATAACTGTTACGCCCTCGAGCGTCTTGGCTAGAGCTTCGACCCGCGCCGTCTCGCTCGCATCCTCGCCGACGTCGACCTTGAGCGCCTCGCACAGCTTGGCAAACTCGACAACGTTGGGCGTCAGCACCGCACCGTTGTAACCTCTCACCAGGCCTGGATCCTTCTGCACCAGTATCAGAGCATCGGCATCCAGCACGACGGGTGTACCTCGATTACGCGCCGCGCGGATGACGCGTGCTACGGTAGCATGCATCAATGGATCGCGGCCGAGGCCGGGCCCGACGACGAGGACATGCAGCCGCGGGAGCAGGTCGATGATCTGCGCTGAGATGTGCTCTGGGTCAGAGTCCGGGTCCTTGGATGTGTCCCGGGTCGTCGGATCTTGGTTCAGGTTCGGGGCCGGGCTCTGACGCATCAGAGGATGGACCATGAGGTTCGGCGAGTATGACTTGATGACGGTCGCAGCTGCGGGCGTGCAGATAACGTGGGACTGCGAGGAGGAGCATTGGTCAGCCAAGCTGTAGATATCAGAGTTGAGGACTTGGTACTCGCCATATCGCATCCTAGCCTTGCGCTCGCCATTGCTGAAAAGTACGGCGCACCCGTGTAGTTCTCGCTACCTCCTATGACGGCCACTCGGCCCAGCTGGCCTGCTCAGGTCCGTCAGTCAGTCCACGCCGGCTGGCCCGTAAATGTACAAACCCTTGTGGAATGATTCCAGCATAGGCGGGATGATGCGCCGCACCTTGGCCAGGACATTTTTCGTAGCGGAAGACATGTTGAGGTCCTCGGTAGACATTGCAGGATCTAGAAGTCGGTGATTTGTGTTGGAGAGAGGTCAAGTTGGAGTCGTTTGTTACAAAGGTGGGGGAGGAGATCCAATTGGGATGGTTGCAGTCGGATCAGGGGATGATGAGCTCAATTAAGACTTGTAAGACAATGCTTACTTTGAGAACTTGACAAGTCGATAATGTCTCGAGATCGATTAATGCCGAGCCTGTTTTTAACAATCTGACAATTCATGATGTCACTGTTGCGAGAGCTTCAAGCTCCGGCTCCGGTGTAGGTTAAGAGCTAGACAAGGCTAACAGCGGAACAACAGAGCACGTCGAACTCCTCTCAGGCTATGAGTTTAGGATGAATAGACTTATCTAAGAAAATGACAAATTAATAGGTAATATTTCCGTAATCTTATATAGATTGTTTTAATTTTTAACGCACCTTCATCATTCCTGGCAACCTCAGAGAAACTTAGAAGATGCAGCGTGCGCGGTAATCTCTCCTAGTCCTTGACCTTAGTAAGAATGACTCTCTCCTCCATGTAGTTCAAGTCTTCACTTCTTTGCTAGACATTCTCCGATCTGGTATACTAGGACCGTTGTCCAGGTCTGAAATCACTCCTAACTCCAGAACATCAAGTAGTCCTGGGGCGAAAGTGAGTGGTGTACGAAAGTAGATTTAGTTGGGATCCTCTTCTTATAGATAGGATAAATATGCCACTTAGAAGCATATATGCCGATGGTACACTAGGTGTAACCGTTCATAAGATCTCGGACTTTTGGTGGTATCTATCCTGTACGCTTGCGATGCCTAAAGATATGGTGAAGCTCTCGCAACAGTGATATCATGAATTATCTTCTTCACTTCCTCAAGGGCCAGGCTTATGAGCATTCTACTTCTCCTCTTCATCAAGCTTCCCCAGGGGTAAGAACTAACGCTAGGTAGGGAACGCCAGGCTAGACACCAGAACGGCAGGGCACGTCTTAATCCCCCTCGTCAAAGGCTATGTATGACTTTAGGGTAGGCTTATATAAAAGTATTAAAACAATAGAAAAGGTGTTTATAAAAGAAAGAAGCCTAGTCAGAGGGCATTCATGATCGTACTCTCGGGATCTTACTCGCACTCGGGCAGAGTCACTGCTGGCACCAGAGCCAATATACAACTAGGCTTAGAATCCAGGTTTCTCGAAGAGAAGGATAGAGGGACATTGAGTAGTCCTGGGGCGAGTGCCCGTGACTGGTGTACGAGAGCAGATCTGGCTGAGCGCCTCTTTTTCCTCAGGTGTAGTCTTGTAGATAGGACCAACATCCACTACCACTCAGGAGCATCCACGCGGATGGTGCGCTAGGTATAGCCATTGACGAGATCGCGTAGTTTTTGGGAGGTGTCCATCTTGCCCTTGCGGTGCCTCAGAGATAACGAAGGGGAGAAGCTGGATGCTCACGAGCCTAGCCCTTGAAGAAGGGAAGAAGGGGAGAAGACAATTCATGATGTCACCGCTGTGAGAGCTTCACTAAACTTCCACACGGGTCAAGGAAGATCTCGAGACCCTAGAACGGCAAGGCATGTCTACCTCGTCTAAGGGTATGACTTGATTATGAAAAGATTTACATGAAGAATCCTAAAAAGAATGAAAAGGCATGATAACAAGAGGTAATGATTTGACAATCTTATGGATATCATCCATCACTTTTATTTCATCTGAATCATTGCTTATAATCATCCTTAGAGGAGCATATGCTCCGACATCGCTCCCCTATGCAACCAAACACCGCTACTGCAACAGCTTAATGGACAGATTCAACGCCAGTCTCACTTGGGAATAGGCAGCAGGAAGAGTATTTAGGAAAGTTGGAACAAAAGGAATCGAGGGCGTTCATTGAGTTTTGTGCTCTATTTTACAAGTGGCAATACGACGGGTGAATCTCCCTCAACTCATCCCGCCGCTCCTATCAGGCGCGACCCCTCGACTATTCCCTCCGCCTCAAGAGAGAAAACACGACTACAGTTATTCGGTATAGATAGCGACATCCCCAAAAGCCCCCGTTCTTCTCCGCGCAAGATGCTTTTGATTATATTTAACCCAGGAAGCTCTTGACGAATGTCTGGACGACGTCACGGAGCTTGGCCTCAGTCTCCTTGGAGAGGGCACCCTCCTTGTCAATGGTGGCAATGAGGTCGGCCTCGTTGGTCTTGAGGTGGGCAAGGAAGTCAGACTCCCACTGGAGGATCTTGCCGACGGGAACGTTGTCAAGGTAACCGTTGACACCGGCGAAGATGAGGGGAACCATCTCGTTGACGGCCATGGGGGAGTACTGCTTCTGCTTGAGGAGCTCGGTCAGACGCTCACCACGGCTCAGAGTCTGCTTGGTGGCGGCATCAAGATCGGAACCGAACTGAGCGAAAGCAGCAACCTCACGGTACTGGGCCAAGAAAAGCTTCAGGGAACCAGCGACCTGCTTCATGGCCTTGAGCTGGGCAGAAGAACCGACACGCGAGACGGAAAGACCGACGTTGATGGCAGGTCGGATACCCTTGTAGAAAAGCTCAGACTCCAGGAAGATCTGACCGTCGGTGATGGAAATAACGTTGGTGGGAATGTAGGCAGACACATCACCACCCTGGGTCTCAATGACGGGAAGGGCAGTCATGGAACCACCACCAAGCTTGTCGTTCATCTTGGCAGCACGCTCGAGGAGACGAGAGTGGAGGTAGAAAACGTCACCGGGGTAAGCCTCACGTCCAGGGGGACGTCGGAGAAGCAGAGACATCTGTCGGTAGGCGACGGCCTGCTTGGAAAGATCGTCGTAGATGACAAGGGAGTGCCTTCCATTATCACGGAACCACTCGCCAATTGAGGCACCTGGTCAAGCAGTTAATATCTTGTTCTGGTGTAGTTCTGAAGCGCAACGATAATTGCTGTGGTGTTGTGGGATCTGGTTCCAAAATCTCGAGTTTGTGGATGACCCGTGTGGGAGTAGTGGTCATGTTGAGGGGAAGGAGCGTCCACTGGACGATTACATAAAACAAAACAAAAAGGGCAGAAGTGACTTTGGAGCAAGGTACATACCAGTGAAGGGAGCGAGGTACTGAAGAGGAGCAGCCTCGGAGGCGGTAGCAGCAACGACGATGGAGTACTTCATGGCGTCGTTCTCCTCAAGAGTCTTGACGAGCTGGGCGACGGTGGATCGCTTCTGGCCGACGGCAACGTAGACACAGTAGAGCTTCTTCTTCTCGTCGCTGCTGTTGTTCCAGCGCTTCTGGTTGAGGATGGTGTCGAGACCGACGGCAGTCTTGCCGGTCTGACGGTCACCAATGATCAGCTCACGCTGGCCACGGCCGATGGGAACCATGGCGTCGATGGACTTGAGACCAGTCTGGACGGGCTCGTTGACGGACTTTCGGGGCAGAATGCCGGGAGCCTTGAGCTGAGCACGGCGTCGCTCCTTGGTGGGGATGGGGCCCTTGCCGTCAATGGGGTTGCCGAGAGCGTCGACGACACGGCCGAGCATCTCAGGGCCGACGGGGATATCAACCTAGAGGTTTGTGTAAGTCTATATGATCGCATACCAACGGTTGAGGTGGGGTTGTGCTTACAATCTCGCCGGTACGCTTGACAGTCTCACCCTCCTTGACGAGACGATCAGAACCGAAAAGCACAACACCGACCTGGCCGGCCTCGAGGTTCATGCACATGCCCTTGACGCCAGAGGCGAACCTGTTGTTGGTTGTTAGATGCCAGCTCAATGATCGGAGTCCGATCGGCACTTACTCGACAAGCTCCTCAGCCTGGACGTTGGCCATGCCGTGCACACGGGCGATACCATCACTGTGGACGCATAGTCAGCATCGATTGAATCCCAATTGCGTCTTCCCAGGGCATCCGGAGGGTCGGAGGCGTGGTATGGTGTCGTGTTGTGTTGCGATGTGATGCTTCAAAGAGCTCACAGGATCCATCCCACAGCCTCGTTCCGGATGCTTCCTGCAGATCCACATACCCGACGGAAAGGACACGGCCAGTCTCAGCGAGACCGGACTCCTCCTGGACACCACGGATTCGCTGCTCGAGGATGGAAGAGACCTCAGTGGGAGTAGCCTTGGCGTCGGAGGCGTAGTATCGGGCAGCGTTGATGGAGGCGGGTGCGGCATTTCGGACCTGAGTGGTGAAAAACAAGTTAGCCGAAGCCCGAAAATGGGACGGCGGTATGAGCAGCGACAGCGGGCCAAAACAGCTCGAAAAAGCTCTTGCGGGCAATGGAAGTTTGGTCCGACAACCCAATTGAGCTCGCACGATGGATTGGCGATGGTGCAGGCTGTTTGGAGTCGCTGGTCGATGGCTCTGAGGCCGATTCGGGGCTCGGGGGAGCACGACTTACCGCGGCGACCCTGCCAGCAGCAGAGACAGCGCCGACGGCGCGCGTCGACTGTCGGAGGGCGTTCCGGAACATATTAAGAGAGGTACGGGAGGTTTGGAGATGAAAGGAGAGCAATTGCAGCCAGGTGCAATTGGAGGGAGGGGAGATTGGGGAGTGCGGTGCTGCCTTTGCAGGAGAGCAAATGGAGTTTTTTGAGGAAGGACGGTGATGGAGAGCAGAGTCTGTCTGAGGGATAAGGTGGGGCTCAGCTGGTCCGACCGCCCAATCAGGGCCCACTGCGCGGTTTTGCCTGGAAATCCCGAGGCAGCCTTAACAATTTCTTAGCTCGATTTCTTCTAGCCGCTCCATTTCGGAGCTTCATTTCGTCCGCCGAGCTGACGTCCGACATCAATTGTAGGTGTCGAGAGCTGCTCTGGGGGGTCAATTGATTAGATAGAGGCCTCGTCTACATGTCAATTGACTCGATCTGAGATCTCCAGATCTCCCTCACGTCCCTCCTGGCTGGCTGCTGGCGCGGCGCCGAAACTCGCATCTCAAGCAACTCCCGTACCGCCGACCGACCGGCATTACCCGGGTAGGCCTAGACAGTTAGTGCCTGAGAAATGCGGTACTGAGATGGGCCAGGGGATCTCGGAGGAGCTGTGTGGCCCAACGAGCTTCCATCTTTGCGGTGGAACCCTGGGCTGGCCTGGCGACCGGCTACGGAGCAGGACAGGACAGTGAGAGAATAGCAGCGACGCAAGCTTACAAGCAAGGCAAGCCAAGACAAAGCAACAAGGCCAACATCCCCATCCATCCATTGATCAATCAATCGCAAGCTGGGGTGGCTGATGTTGTCGTGGCCCGTGAATCCCGCCTTTGGTCCGTGATTTTTCCGGCACAACCTTTTTTCATGTCATCTCATCAAGATCGGAGCCTTGTGCATCGTCCACGAGACTCCAGGAATAGGAAATAATGAGATAGTATAAAAGACGTCTAAATTTCTTCCCTTTGTTATCAAGTTTTTCTAACATTTTTCGGATATGTAATAAAACTCTACTCATATCAGTTAAGAGGATTTAGACTATCTTCATCGTCTGGTCGGTGTCTTACTCCATATTTATTTCTCTCGTGCCGTCTTACACCAAAGATACCCCGTATCCCCAGGTCAAGTTATCAGATGCTGAATCTGGGGTGCACCTCCGCACCGTGGAATTGGTCTACAGAGTGCCCGGGCTGTTGTGTTCTTAACGGTATAATACACTCTTCTTAAAACCTTACCATGATCGCTCCTGATGTTCATAAAGACAAGCATTAGAACATGACAACTAGCGAATTGTGTCCCATGACCAGAGCAAGATCATCTACTCATCTGACACTCTCGAGTACATCTGGCTTCCTCGTCGAGGTCCTTACGCATCTACACTGTTCATACTTCCAATGGCCTGATGATGTCTTTCAGCAAAGACATCATGTGCCAGAAGCAGAGCTTCCAAGTCCCAGAGGGACAATGTTCAACACGTCTCACGTAGACGCAAAAGCGATAGGCCAAGTAGACAAAATACCAAGAATCTGGCAAGAATGATGGCATATGTCACATTCAAAGTGAATATCGGAAAAGCCGGCAGAGTGCCGGTCGGTCTCTCAGGCCGTGGCTCGACTGAATTCGGTCGAGCTGATGCAGCAGCAAAAGGCAACAAAATACATGCCCCACGTGATTTTTCCCCTCAATATTCGCCGTGACCATCCGTTAAAGACAATAAACCATTCATATCCATTTATCGGACAATACCGTCGAAGCGAGACTTGAACCACTTGACGGTCTCCTCACGCTTGATGCGGTGGCCGGAGCCGATGCGGCTCTTGGTGCGTCGTCGGCGGGTGACGCGCTCACCAGGTCGGGTCATGCAGCAGTAGAAGTCCATGCCGTAGATACCGATCGAGGGGTCGTACTTGATACCAAGATCGATGTGCTCGCTGATACCGAAGCCGAAGTTGCCGGTCTCGGAGAAGTTACGCTTGCGGAGCTCGTACTCCTTGACCTTGAGGCCACGCTCGAGAATCTCCTCGGCCTTGGGACATGTTAGCACCTGTTCTCGCCTCGTCGTCTTGTCAAATTGTTCGTAATTACCTTGGGGCCTCGGACGGTGACGTGGACAGCAATCTTTTCGTTACGTCGGATACCGAAGGTACGGACAGTGTAGCGGGCCTTGCCTGGAGAGGGAAAATTCAGTCAGAAAAAAAATCGCATCGTCTCGGTTCGTGATGCGCAAAAACTTACTGTAGACGGGGGTCTGACCAGAAAGCTGCTCGAGCACCTTGGCGGCACGGGTAAGTCTGTCACCAGACTCTCCGACGGAGATGTTCAGAACGAGCTTCTGAATCTTGAGCTCCCGCATGGGGTTGCTAGCCTTCTCGGACGCCATTGCTGCGGTTGATTAGTCGGACCTGGTGATGAAGTTGTCTGTCGAAGATCGCGAGGTTGCGGAGAGTGGATTTGAGATTTTGTGAACCTACAAAAATTTGAGGGTTTGTCTGCCCTCAAGCGAGCCGTGTGCCAAAGTGGGGCAGGGCTACTCTGAATGCGGCCTAGCGCAAGTTCGGTACATTGTCGGTGTACCTCTCAGCCTTCTCCATCAGGCTCCGCAGATTTTGGACATCATCCTCACCTGCAGAGCTCCAGGCATTGAAGGCTGTGATCGCGCGCGCAAGAGCTCCGCGATCAACCACCAATTTTTGAAATCAAGAGGCACTGCGCTAGCTAGTCCTCGCAACAACCGCCAATATGTCGAACAAACAAGGAAAGATGGTATGATTCTTTGACCACTCGTCACGCGTCGAGTCCTCCATTGTTGTTCAGATGCTAACCACTTTCCTCTCCAGGCCGGTTACGTATGTATATCCCGACGAGCGCATGAGGCTCTGCTGCCTCGAGCTCCGCGATTGCTTGCTCTAAGCTAATCCTCTCGATACAGATCAACTGGCGGATGCGGGTTACCCTCAACGATGGCAGGGCAATGACCGGTCAGATGCTTGCCTTTGACAAGGTTCGATATACCACTTGATCGCGGCGCTTCAGATCAGGGCTAATCATATCACAGCACATGAACCTCGTCCTCGCCGACACTGAAGAGTTCCGACGCGTCAAGCGCAAGCAGAACAAGCCGGCTGCCCCTGGCGCCAGCGGTTCCGCGACGCAAACCATCGAGTCGGAGGAGAAGCGAACTCTGGGTCTCACGATCGTCCGAGGCGCTCACATCATCTCTCTCTCCGTCGAGTCGCCTCCCCCCGCCGACCCTAGCGCTCGACTTGGAAAGAGTGCCCCTGGTGGAATCTCTTCTGCTCTGGCGGCTGGTCCTGGTGTCGCTCGCCCTGCTGGCAGAGGAGCTGCCCCTCCTTCTTTGGCCGTACGCATCCCTTGTTCTATATCGAAGTTATCTAGCAGGTCACTGACTCTCTTCTTAGGGCCCTGCTGCCGGTGTTGGTGGCGCTCCCCCTCCTGGCTTCCCTGGCTTCCCCGGTGGCCCTGGATTCCCAGGCGGTCGAGGTGGTAAGTTTGCCAACTCTCGCTATCGAAGAAGATTTTCTAATCGTTATCAAGCCCCCCCTCCTGGATTCCCTGGAAACTTCCCTCCCCCTCCAGCTGGATTTCCTGGAAACCCTCAGTTCCCGCCTCCCGGCTTCAACCCTGGCGGTCCCCCTCCTCCTGGGTTCCAGCCCTCTTCGCGAAGATAGGTTATGTAGGCGCTGGATACCTAGGGTAAACTTAATGGTCTGAGAGGACGGACACGGACATTGCGATACCGTCACCAAGGACGAAAGAACGTCTGGCTTGCCCTCCGAATCAGAGAACCGTGGGCGCAGGAAGAGATGTCGAGATTATGAGTTTGGGTCATACGAAAATGTATGTGAAATTTCCTCACGGAGTTCAACCGTCCTGGCATCAATGTTAACAAGACTTGCCAAGACCTTTTTACGGAGCACATGAGGCGCATTCATGGTGTAAGGGACTCGAGGGGTTCGTTTCGCTTCATGGTGATATGATTGAGTATATGAGTGAAATGGCTACCTACACGCCTAGATGATTATTTGAATATCAGGAGACAACTCCAACATGGCATCCTGCAAAGGCGTTGAGAACTCGATCAAGGTCAAACTTGTATGGGATTCTTTAGTGCTGACTAATGATTTACAATGCGTGTCAACGCCTCCATTCATCACTCTTACAGCATGAGCGTGAATTTTTACGACAACATTCCCTATGCCCCTTTCGGGTTTTAGGACACAATCATGACCGATTTCACATTCGTAGTTTCAGACGGCATCACAAAACGGCCTTTGGCGTCCACCAGGAGTCACGCAGTCAAGAGCGGTTTACAACGCAAGAGTCAAGCAATAGATCCTGGAGGGTCCAAGGATTCTCAACTCACCATCAGGCAAAAAGATACACTCAAGGGTCGATTCAGGATCACGAACGGGCCGAGCAAGGGTAAACAGGTTTCTCAGTCGACCAAGGAGAAAGAGACCGTCAAAGCATCAAAACTCAGGGCTGTCCAGTCAACCCTTACGAAAGACTCTACCAACTCATCAGGGGATGTCACCGCTGACCACATTTACGCCGATACTCATCCCAACACGCCATGGGATCTTGTAAAAGCTCCCAGCCAAGGCCGCGGAGATCCCTTCAGCGCGTTTCCCATCCCTCTGACGGACAATGATGACAAGTTGATCAGATTCTGTATGTTGACTCAGGGGCAAACTATTCGTCCTTATTAACAAGGACAGTCATTTCTCGATTCGACCTTCGCGCTACTATTGCCTACATTCGAAAGCAGTGGTGGGAAGGCTATGCTTTCTCAGATCCCCTGCTCATGCATACAACATTGGGATTGGCAGCAGCTCTCTGGTCACAGTTGTTGCCGGATCCCAGAAAGGTGGCGAACGAAGGATGCAAGCAAAAGGCGCTGGCGATTCGTGGTGTTCGGGCGAGACTGTCTCAAGGTATCAACGATATGATATTGATCGGAACGATCGCAAATCTTGCCAACATCGAGGTGGGGCCCTTATATCGCAGTCTTTGCCTAGGTAGTGCTGATTATTTGATAGGGCACTGAAGGAAACTACGCAGTCGCCTGTGTTCACCTAAGAGCTGTTGATTTATTGATTCGAGCGAGACAAGGCTATGATGAGCTCAAGGAGAATGTTAACGTAGCTCGTGTGATTAACTGGTGAGTTTGTCGAAGGAGATCATCCTACCATCTCTAACATTGATAGGTCTGACATCCAAGCCGCGATTGGACTGGGCACAAAACCCATACTTCCCATGATCCTTACCATGGATATGATATCGCTCCCATTCCGTATACTTGAGGTCGCCGACACCCCGAGCCTAAGGCATTTAGGGGTGTTCGAGTCCAGCTCCGACGACACAACCGTCCAGGACAACTTCTCACTTGTGCGGCAGGCACAGTACTCATTGAAGTCAGAAGATGTACCTATGCAAGATTTTCGTGTTCTCATCAACGTTGTTGATCACCATCTTCAGACAACCCTAGGGGGCGATGGTCTCACGTCTCAAGGGCGCATCCTCGTGACGGCCGCACACGCCTTCTTTTACTTGATCATTCGGGAACTAGTCCCAAGCCATCATCTACCTCGGGCGATTCTTGGGCGGCTTCGGGAGCAGTTGCAAGAGGGTTTCATGCTCTTTGCCAACCAGGCAGTGTTCCAACCCGGGTTACTCTGGTGTTTGGTAATAGGGGCGTCTGCAGCTTTTGAGTCTGGCCAAGACTGGGATTTCTTTTCTGGTAACTTGTCCAAAGCACTCGTCCTACTAGGGGTTTCGAATTCTTTGGAGCTTGAGGTGATATTAGCAGACTTTTTATGGCATGAGAAGTTTCCGGGAAAGTTTCTGGCCCAGTATAGTCAAAGATTATTCCCGCCCATGTTGGAGACTTCATAGGGGGGGGGGGGGGTGCTTTACAAGAATAAAGCGTGGACCAAGGGTTTGAAGCCTGATTGGTAGGAGAGATGAGCCTGGCAGAGAGAGCCCTTGCCTGAGTCCACTTGATATGTCACATTTTAAGATGGAGGTCCTATGGGGAATCTCTGTGGATGATGTATAAGGCAAGATCTACGGTGGATTTGGAGCAATCAACGTCAGTGATAAAGCTCACATAGCCATTATCAATCGATACTTTCGACGCTAGCCTCAGAGCTACTGTTGTCTCTACAATTCATGGTCGGTCCAGACAGAGTTGATTTCTAGGTTCCCGACTAAAGCTCGTTTATCGAATCAATACGCCTGATCAACAGCCGCCATTACTTGACCCTCATAACCCAAAGAAAAGAAGATACCCGTCCTTTGATAGCCCAAGACTAACAAACGCCCAGCGCCCAAACTATACATCAAGCCCTTTAACCGTCTCTGGCTCAAATTCCCACCGCATGACTGAACACTCTTATGGCCAGCTGGCTCAGCAGCTTGGCTCTGTCATCCTGGGGAAGTTCCTGTGAAGAAAAGTCAGCTTGAACTTACACAGTAGCGTATAAGCAAACATACCTGGAACACGGCATACACGCTCTTCCCCCTGGCATCCCGAATGGCTCCTAGTCTGTTTCCTGCCACAGCGCCAGCGACCATTCCCGGCACGTTGGCAACGATGAAGCCCAGGGCGCCGCCGCTCACGCCGCCCAGCATGCCCCAGAACTTGCCCGTGGGGTGGTTATCCCCTCCCTCAGCCATGCCCTCCTCCCGCATCATCTCCTCAAACACGTCGCTGAACTGGGCATTCTCCGTCTGCTCGCGGTCCTGCGCGTTGGCACCGCCGGCCTGGTTGGTGAAGAAGTTCCACGCCCACGAGTATGCGTTCTGGGGCGGCGCTCCCTCCTCGCCCTCGGGGATGTCCTCCTCGAAGGGGTCGGCTGGGGTGCTCGTGTCGAAGAGCTTGCGCTGGGCGTCGTACTCGCGGCGACGGGAGTTATCGGAGAGAGTATAGTAAGCATCGTTGACGAGCTGGAACTTGCGGGTTCGTTCGGCTCGGTCTGGGGAGGTGCTGGCGACGCGATCTGGGTGCGTCTTCAAGGCGGCACTGGTGGGAGGTGTTAGGAATATTCCAGGCGCCATATCATAAAGGCATACCGCTTGTAGGCATCGCGGATCTGCTGAGTGGTGGCCGTGTCAGAGACCTCAAGGATGGCATCTGAAGTATTCGCCGTGTTAGCTGTCGGCGCATTCCATGGTGGGGTTGTTGCAGAGCTCACAGTAGTCTGGGGGAGCTCCGGTGGCCATTCTGACAGTGTATACGAGTATAGGGAACGAAGAAACGATCTATCGAGTGATTTGTATGGTCAAAGATTCAAGGTAGAGGCCAAGTTGTCACTGAAGTAGGTAAATTTGTATTGGTGGTAGAGGTAGGTAACTAGAGGCCGTTATGGTCGAGGCCAAAAAGTGTCAACGTCATTGTGGCGGTGCACACGTGGCTGCAGCCAAGGTCCATTTTCAACCTAGGTCCAACCACCAGACCAGACCCTTCTCCCATGAACCAGATTTTGATCCTCCAAGATGAACTAGGTAGGTTGTTGCTTAATAAGTAGTTGTTGTTGTCGTTGTTGTTGTTGGTTTGTTTGAGGATTTGGCTCAAATCATTAAAAAAACGTATTCCGACTCGCAATGGTATGTGTGTATGCAGCCCAGGTATCCCACCCCAATCTAGAACCCGCCAACTCCAAAGGACACCGTATCACGACACCAAAATTCAGTCAGGCCCTTGCTCCAAGTACAACTGCGCCCTCGAGAGGGCATCGGCCGTGATGGCATCGGCGTCCCCCTGCCGTCCAGCCTTTTGATAATGTGCGGCGAGCACCCACATGTCGCGGATCACGCGCAGGTTGTTGAGCGTGCCGTGGGCCGCCTCGCGCTTGTAGATGGCGTACTGCAGGTTCTGCTCGGCCGTGTCCCACTCCTGCCGATCCTGCTGGACCCGGGCGAGCATCTTGCGCGCGTACGCGTGGAACCGATCGCTTGATCTGGATCCTCCCGTTCCCGTGTCGGAGCTCGTATGGTTGAGGAGGCTGAGCGCCAGCTCCTCGGCCTTCTTCTTATCGCCCACATCCATCTGCGTAAACTCGAGTCGCAGTGCCTCGATGCGTAGTCGGTCAGAGTCGTCCACCGTGGGGCCGTGGTCTTGTGCCTCGGCCATTGTTTCGAGGGCGTGGTACATGGCGTCCTGCCTCTTGGCGAGCTCACTCCCTTTGCGCAGCCGTGTCCGTCCATCCCAGATAAGTTGTTCGTAGAGCCAAAGCCGTTGTGGATCTGAAGACTCGATGTGCTCGGCCAGCATGTCGACGTTTCGCATCCAGGCCTGACGTAGTATATGGCATAAGTAACTCCTCCCCTGATCTGAATGATAATCACATGCCCGTAGTTGTTGTAGAATCTGGAGGAGAGGGTGTTGAGCTGGCAGCTGTCGTTGTGCCAGAATAGTAGCATGATCCAAGAATAATCCCAGTAGCTGAAGATGTCCACGATCAACCATGTCAAAGATGGTGTCTAGGACGTGCCATACAAGGTCCGGGTGGTCCTCACTAAGGACAAACTCAAGTACATAAAAGCCTCTCCGTGCGGCCAGACCTGCGAGGTTCCCTTTGCCGTGGTACCACAGATCGAAAACAAGCTCAAACGTCCGGTACATTGTCCGGCTGTCCTGGATTGGGGGGTGATTTGGGTTGGCGAGATATCTCGACATGGGATCCGACGCAACGGGGTATGCGTCCAGCTTGGACTGACTCCATGAGAAGACGCTGCCAAGAACCTGCTCGAGATTTGCGTAGGGTCCTACATTGTTGGAGGGCCGGATGAGGGCCATGGAGGTATCGCTGACCTCTTCTGGGGACTGCTCCTCGGGCGACGACGAGGACGCCGTAGTGTGATCGTCAACTGTTTCTGTCTCTCCTGCTGATGTTACTGCACTCTGACAATGCGTCTCGGCAATCTGCGCAGGAGTGGAAGCTGTGGAACCCGAGGGACTCTTGCGATATGTGCGCTTCCTGAGATTCCACTTCTTTAAGCGCTTCTTGAACATTTGCTCTCTATTCCCGGGGCAAAAGACAAAGGGGACGCGAATCAGCTTCTTTGATTTCTTCTACAAGTTTAAACAGAATAAAAAAAAAGAACCTCTCTGGCTGCACTCACGTCGCTGCAAAGCCGTGCCTCGCCTGCAGGATGGCCATGGTCTCGTTGAGCTTGCGATTGTCGCGGATGTACAGCCTCTTGATGACCTCTCGCATGGCCTCCCACTCCTCCTCGGTGTGCTCCTTGGTGTAGGTCCTGTCGTCCACCGCCGGCGGGCAGCCCGGGAGGCGGGGGGCCAGGACCGGCAGAGTGGTGGACATGATGGGATCATGAAAGCGGCGAGACGGGGCAGGGGGGAAGGAGAGGACTCGGCGGCCGAGATGGAACAAACGGCGGCGGTTCGTATAGTAAGTGTTGTCAAGAGCCGGTTGGCAGCAGCAGCGTCGGCATCGGCATCGGCATCGGCATGCCGGACCGTTGTGTGTGCATGGCGAGCGGGATCGATCTCGACTTGTCAAAGGCGCCTCCTCCTCCGCCTCATCGTCCGGCACATCACGTCGTTTAAGAAGGGTTCAGAGCCGGCCTCGTATGATTGGACGAGATAGTTCCCTGCATGAGGAGCCTCGTCTAGTCCAGTTGCGGTAATGGTCCAGAGTTTATTTGCCAGCCCTAGGGCCTGGAATCAAGCCCATACCTGGTGCCAGCCACTGACCAGGTGTCAAAGGTGATGAAGTTTGGTGGATGTTGAACCAGATTCGCCCGCCTCTTTAACCTCTCCAAGAGTATAACATTCGTGAGCGTCAGGGCGTGGCCCACAACTTTAATTCAACTGGATGAGCCCAGACTCCCCACCTTGAGGGAACAAACCCACATGGTGTCTTTAGAACCGCAGCCTTCGGATAGAGCTGCCGCTTTGGGCCATGGTGATGACCTCACAAGCGACCCCGAGTATTTTCGGGTTGTGCATTGAGCATTTTGTTGTTGAAACCTGATTAAATATTGCCACTAGTAATGGTCTTGATTGTTTGCCATTTCCTGTATCTGCAAGCCATTGATCAACTCACATGGTGGAATACGACCTTTTACTACTACGTATAGCCCAAACTAACCTGGCACCCAACTACCAAAGTCGAGACCCAACACCCTCGTAATTAAGCAAATCACAACACACACGACTCAGGAACATACTCGTCGATCAAACTACACGGTCATGTGTTTTCAATTTCAACTCGTGGTATCATCCAATTTCACTCTGATATACTCCATTTGCCCATACCGCCAGAAAACACCAGTCCAACTCTCCATAAGCCACGCCAAGAAACCTCCCGAACGCCATATGAACTCCCCATCCCTCAAACGCCATCGATACCAAGCTTTCGACTAGACATGTTCCAGATGTTTCGACGTTCCTTGGCCTCGTAGCCAAGCTTGATGGCTGCGAAATCCATTGCTGCAGGGGTCAAGTGCTTGCGTCAAGTGGTGTACGTTTCCTGGATCCCGGATTCCGCTGAATTCCAAATTGCCATCGCTCATTCGTCACGTTTCGGGTGCTTCCATAAACTCCCTTCCCCAGTCATCTCAAGCTCGATAATGTCTGAGTCGTGTTCGATATTGATCCCAGCCTTCCATGTCATCCACCCCTAGAAAGATCGGTACTTCCACAGCAAGCTTGCGCCTTCGACTTGCAGCGCAAGAGTCTCGACTATTGGTGGCTTGTCTCGTAATCGTTTCGTCAGCGTCGAATGCGCAGCCTTTAGGAACCGCCTCTTGAACCGTCTCCAATCCTCGTTGGTAGGTTTGCGGTTCAACTCTGCCGCCTCCTCCTCGTCTTCGGTCCCGCTCTCGCCCAGATCGTCCTCGTCCTCGTCAGCCTCCTCCGTCTGGAGGGGGTAGTACTGAAACTCATTCTGGTGAAAGTGCCACGGGTTGTGGATGCTGATCCCCAGCTCGTTGTCAAACTTGAACGAGTAGTTGTGGTGAAAGAGCTGCAGCCCGTAGGGCCATTCAGCCATGGGAGGGTTCGGATGAGTGCACTGAAACTCCTCGTGGACGACAAATAGGACCTTTTTCAGTCGTGGGAACCGTCGAAGCTTTTTGATAAACATGGTCATATTGTTCCTCGATACCTTTCCGCTGAGCATGGGGTGAAAGATGCCCGTGGCAAAACCATACGACGTCCCGAGTGCCACTTGGCGCATGTTCTCTCTCATAAAGTCCACTTGTGAAAGAAAGTGAAGAGCTCTTAGAAGCCGCCTGATGAGGAGGTAGGGTTCCAGCAGGACGACATCTCGTACAGAGTCGATGTACTTTGTCGTTCCAGATAACGTCAGCCGCTTGTAACGGTGCAGCACATATGCCCGCGACTCTCTGCATACGGCGGCCAGCACGGGCGGGGGCTCATTCGAACTATTCGCAAAAGTGAGCCCTGCCGAGGCTGGAGTTTTGAAGTTTGAGTGCGGAGTATCGAGGACTTCAAAAACGCGCGGCTCTGGTAGGGCATACGCCCATACCATGGACCGCAGCTCTCCTGGTAGTTTGACAAAGGACGGGAAACTCGTCGACATTTCTTCCTCGCAATATGGAGGATCAAGGTCAAAATTAACTCACCTTGACTCCTCACGATGATTCAAATACCCGCCAGGACAGCGAAGAGGAGGGGACCATCCTATCCCGGCAGAATGGCGTGGCTGCTCACCTCCGCAATCACCCCACGATTTGTCCCCATATCCTCTAGGCGAGCTCTCCCCCGCTGGACAAGTCATTCACCCTCGGCTTAGTTTAGTAGAAGTAGGTGCGAATGGATGCCTATCTACCTACGCCATGGGGGATAATGTTGCGTAAAAGCCCACGTTTTTGCACGAATGGCGGGGGAGTCTTTTACATCCGCGCTGCTAGGTTGGTGGTGCTGTGCTCGGGAAGCTTGTTTCGGGTAGAGGCCGATGAGTCCATAGATACTAGACGGAGGAGATATCTTCCGCTAAATCGAGGTTGTCACTGCGACACCGGGTCTTGGTGGTATGCTCAAGAGAGTTGCAGTCTTGGCCTCAATGATCTGCGCTGTAACTGGTGGCGGCTCGCAGCGGGACGGGCCATGTGCCATTGTAAATGGGATTGAGGGTGTAAAGATAAGTGATGGTGGGCTGATTCAACAACCCACGATGTGTTGTTGATTGGTGCATCCCGCGAATCACGGCTCCCAAATTCCCGACACCGGAGTTTCTAAAGACAGAAATAGAGTGATTTGACGAGCAACATGGATTCGAGCATTTTGAAACAACAAGGAACATCTACGATTGTCGCATCGACCAACAGCAACTAACATCGAAAATTCGCAAGTCTCCAACTTACCCTGTAGTGGGACACCAGAAACGATTTCTAATCGGCGATACAATTAATCCGAGGGAACCCACCCGAGCGAAGCGGAACCACCATAAAAATCTCGATCGCGAGCTGAAGCTACGCTTCTCTTTTCTCTTTTTCTTCTTCGTGCGGCTGGCATAACCTGAAATTCTTATTCTCCGTGTTGCTCGAATCCCTTATCAATGGATAAATCGCAGCGTCAGTTGTGCCCCAGATTAATCATAATTGCAGGCCCGCCCTACCATCGCTTGGTTCTGGTGCTTTTGATGCACCTCAGTCGTGGTTGGGAGGCAGGACATATCTAAACCCCATGCTTTCTTTCGTGACATGTATCTGTGCCTTGCGTGTACAAATGCGCGTTGAAACGACCGAGAGGATCGCAATGTCGTCTTGGCCAGTAATGAGAGTACGTGAATGCTTGACGAACCGACGTCTTGATCTCTATTCTCTACCTGGACAACGACATCTTGCGTTGCCTCTTGTTATTGAAACCCCAATTACCCTCTCCTTATGCGCATGGCCATTGCACTCTGAATCGCATTCAGCTGTGTCCTGGTATCGTCACAGGAAAAAAAAAAATGTGCCAAGCTTAACCCAATTCTTCATGCATAACATTACTCGTCTTCTCCAACCTTCTGCAGCTTACCCATCTCTCGCTTGGCTCCAGCCTCGCCAATGAGCTTCACCCGATCAAGCCGGACGGTCTCTCCATCGCCCGCGCCCTGCTGGACGTAGATGATTAGGGTTGACGTCTTTGTGAACTTGACAAAGCGCAGTCCGACATTGACCGTTCCGTCGGCGTTCCATTCCTCCTCATCAATGTCGATGACCTGTGTCGGCTCGGTGTCGTCGGCCTCGCTGAAGTCGAGGTTGTGGGGACGGTTGATGTACAGGTGGATGATTCCTGGTCGCATTGGCGCATCCTCGTCGTCCTTGGGGGGAAGCGAAGTAAGCTGCGTATTGGTCAGAATGGTAGTACAGTAAAAAAAAACACGGCGCAACTTGCCTGGAGGGTGTGAAGCTTGACAGTCGACTGGAAGGGAATGAACAAGAGCAGCTGGTCGTCGGCGCCGCTCTGGACAAAATCCTTGGCCGTCCCCTTGCCATTGCTCAGTCCGCTGGGCTTGGTTCCCTCAAACAGAACCCTGACGGAGCCGCTCTCCTCATCTGCGTTGAGGACCTCGAGATCCCGAACCTCTATTTGGTCTGTGATGTCGCTGTAGCCTCGCGGGATCTCGGCGCCCTTCCAATTGCCTCCGCTGCCAGAGGCGGCGCTCTCACCGAGCGAGTCCACCTCGGTCGCCAGTTTTTGAACCATGGCTTGGAGCTTGGGAGGATTGGCGCCCTGGACCTGGTCGATCTTCTTTCCGTCTAGGAAGAGGATGAAGGTTGGTAGGGCAGAGACCTGGTATCTCTCAGACAGCTCTCCCTGTTCTTCGCTGTTGATCTTGACAAAGGTCAGGATGTTTTCGCGGGATAGTTCGTTCGAGAGTGATGCGTAGAGGGGGGCGATCTGTTTGCAAGGACCGCACCAGTCGGCGTAGACTAGAGGAGGAGCATTTAGTTAGCTTCTTTCCAGGCAGAAGCCGAGACGCGTTGCGCTGTTGGACAAGTTGCCCCAAAGGCATGGCGGGGCATCTCGCAGTCGCGAGGCAGAGGCAGTTACTCACAGTCAGCGACGACGATGCGCGACGACTTGAGGAGCGCATCGAACTGCTGCGTAGAGCTTATCACGACGGGACCTTTTGACATGATGAGAGCTTGCTTTGCGACGGTTGCGACTGTAAAGTATGACGGTGTGGCAGAGACAGTCAGGAACGGGGTGAATGTTGATGAGATCCCTCCAATCGCCGGAGCCGTTTGGAGGGGACATCGCTGTATCGGGGCTGGCGTCATTTGACCAATGGCGGACTCAACATCTACCACGACAACTAACTACCACGCCTACTCACTTACGGACTATTATTGAGTATTACTTGGTCAATTAGTACCTGGAGGTAAGATGTCTGACTTTTTGTATTTTTCGTTATTAGGAGGTCCTCCAAGATTTGCTTTGCCATAGATAGTCTGTCCCATTTCGGATTACTACTTTGTGATAAAGCATAAATAGACGTTGGTCAAGATCTGCTAATAATACACTCTTTGGAGCTCTTAGTTTTCACCATCGCGGATTGGGACGACCTCAACTACCTCAAAGAGAGGCGGATGTGTGCCCTGAGGAATCCCCATGTCTTGGTCGCCATACACAAACGCGTAATCTTCTTCGAAATTCTCCTCGATGACCTCCCAAGGCACAATCCCCTCATCTCCCATGATGCTGATCTGGTACTTATCCCGGACCTTCAAAAATTGAACGTTGTCGCCCAACTCTTGCTTGTGTTGGAGGACCAGCTGGAGAGTTTTGCAGAAAGGGAAGATGCAGCACATGTCATGGACCATATCGAAGCAGTGTTCGTGATGATCGGACAGATCGAGTGCTACATTCTCAACACAGGAGATGAAATGACCGTTCGTTCTGATCTCGTCCCACTTGATGGCTTGCCTGTCCCACCAAAAAATATCCTGGGAGGTGTTGAACCAGAGGCTCTTGTAGGGACTTCCGTACGCGCCGAATAGAAACCGGCCAATCTTCTGAGAAATCTTTCGTGCTTCTTTGCAGGCTTGGCTTGAGGGCGGTGGTTTGTGGTTGATCGCCATGGGGATGACACCAGATACAACCGAAGTGGTCGTTGTCTTGAAGATTCTTGCTTCTCCGAATGAGTACTCCCAAATCATGGCTCTGATTTCTGGAGGGAGCCTCTTGAAGAGGGAGAAGGTCAAATGCGTCGATCCCGTTGTGACAGTTATGTCGGTGACATCTTGATCCTGGTTGATGCTTCCGATCTCGGTTCTTGAATGGAGCAGTCGAGAGCCTGGAGCGTGTGTTAGCCCGAAAACATGAGATCATGGAGGGAGCGCTGCGTACCGTTGCCAGTCGTGATATTCACTTCCTAAGCGAAGCCGATCCTAGGCAGAATGTATTGGACTGCTGTGAATGGAAAGGTAACTACATTCCAAGCGCGAGAGGCCAGAGAAGAACGGGACGATTGTCGCGGCATGGCTTGAAATGATGGGCGCAGCAAGAAGGAAGTGGTGGTGGAGAGAAGTCGGGTTGGTCCTAACATGTGTAGATGATGAATGAAGGTAGAAGACGGGCTGGATTCTAAATGAGATGGATGCCTGGAAATTTAGGTGCCCTAGTTACCTCTAGGTGAAAGGAAGGTTAGAGGAGACCTTGGTACCTTCCCGATTGACATGATACCTACTCTGTGATAGGCGGCAACTCGAATAGTAAAGACTATCTATATTCCTAATATATATAAAATATTTCTTAAGATATTAGATATATCTAAATTTAAGCAAAATTTAACCAAATCTATGTAATAATCCTCCGTGATATATCCGATTTAACAGTAATAATTCACTACCTACCTAGGTAGGTACCTATGAAGCCTCACATCAATCAGGTGCCTGTGCCCATCGATCTCTCTCGTTCGTAAGTCCATCACTGAACATAAATCAGTACCTACCTACCTTTGACTGCCTAGGCACCTCGGTGGGAAGGGATGTCTATCCATGGTGAGGTGCTCCCAGCCTGAAAATGTCGAAGCACCCGTTGCTTACCTACTTCAATTCCTGATTCTACTGTTTACATCCTTCGTCTGAAATGAGAGAGACGGGGCTTTCCTATTAAGATATGGATTGTGTAATATCACTACTGTGACCGTCTTGGCCATACTGTGATTCCCCCCCATAGCCTCCTGCCCTGCTCAGTTCAGGTAGATATCGAGGCAGTGCGCCGTGGCACCACTTCGACTGCTTCAAAAGGAGGAAGCCGAGATTCTTCTTCTGAGCTTTCTCCAGAGTCTTCTCCTGAGTCGTTCTCCCAGTCATCCTCCAAGGCCTGTTTCAAACCAGCCCAATCGATTTTTTTTCTCTTGTAAAAACAGACCTTCCGCTGGTCGTCTTCCATAATGCGTAGGAATTCGACGTCGCCCTCGTATGGTGGTTGCCCATGTGACATGACCAGTATCATCCGCTTGCAACCAGGAAACTCTACCAACGCGTTCTCAAGCCTCCGCAAATTCGATTCGTCGGATCTGCCGCGCCAATTGATGGCTACTTTCTCAATCGCCGTGAAGTCACAGCTAGAGTAATAACTCGCATCTTCGAGGTATTCAACCAGCATATGGTCCAAGTACAGGATATCCTCAGACGGTCTGAACCAAAGGGACTTGATCGCTAGGCCTTGTGCACCAAAGAGAAACTCCCCACATTGTTGGAATAGTTGGCGAGACTCCCGGCACGCCGCACCAGAGGATGGCGGCTTGTGGTTGACAAGCATTGTTGCCCAAGTGGCGAGTTCATCTGTACAAGGCGCCAGACGAAAGATCCTTGGCCCCCCGAAAGAGTACTTCCAGATCATTTTTCGCACCTCCGGAGGAAGCTTGATGAACTGGGGAAACGACGACACTGGAGTTTGACTCGCGCTCAAAGGTGTTGAAGTGATGATCGGTGGTTGTCCGCCGGGGCCTCTGATCTCAGTCCGCAGGCAAAGTGGTTGAGTCCCTCATGACCTGTTAGCTCATAAGTCCAGGAGAGAATTCGGTGGGAGAAACATACCGTTACCAGGTGTACACGTGAGCTCAGAAATGATAGAAAAGTTCACTTGTGAAGAGTGGGAGGTCGATTCCTCGGGGAAAGCGTGAAAGGTCTGGGATGCCAGAGAGATGCGTGTGGTAGGAAGGGCGCAAATGGTGTCGGATGCCAAAGAGGTACGCCTCCCGGGAGACACCATGTCATCCCTCTCGGCGGCCATCTTGATCGTGATGATGATCTCAAGATGTTGACGCTAATGAAAAGATTAGGAGAGGAAGAAGAAGTGTGAAAGCTGGACCGTTGCCTTCTCGGCAGAAGGGAGAAATAAATGTACTCAGGGTGAGCAGTGCATTGCAGCTGCGAACGGCTGCCCAAGCACACAGTGAATCAGGCACGAAAAACAAAGAAGATCTAACACTTCATAAAACTTGAAATAAATTTATATTAAAATATTAAAATATTCTCCTTGTTCTTATTTCTTAATAATTCTCTTTAAGGAAAGGTAGTCTAATCTACTGTGACATTGCCTCGCCTTAACATACGTGGCTAGGTTTAAGCAACCCGTGTTTGACTATGATATCGGTGTTGAATTTGCGATTGTTTGAGTTGTCTTGTTCTTACTGAGCACAAGGCGTTTTAATAGCAACACGTATGTTGTTGGTGCATTGAATAGCTATATTGAAGCTGTTTGATATCCAACAAGTCTCGCTTTGAACAGTTTGTAACTCGGTCATAGTCACTTTGCCCACTCAGAACGACAAACCGGAATAATTAGAAAACAATATCTTTGTATCCAAGTAATTGATAGACCCATTGAAATATCGTATTTCTATGGCTGCAAACAGTGGCTGGTGCAAGTATCCGTTCGAGTTTCCAGAAAGGGTGATTCACAAGGTGGCCGGCCGACGGCTGGCAGCTGTTCACGACCTTGATAACAGCGAAGAGGGAGAGGGGAGATAAAAAAAACAGTTTTAATGAATCACGGTCTTGCGCACTTCTTAACCTATAAAGTCCGTGCAACGCAGACACGGCACAAGAGCACCATTGTGCATGCTCGTGGCTTCGTCACCCCAAGCTTGGTACGCCCTTTGCATGCGCTCACTTTCTTGTCAGCCTCGAAGCTCTTCAAAATAGAGATTTACCTGGACCAAGAACTTTTCAACATTGATTTCTTTGACTTTGCTTCTTTGTTTTGATTCGCAGACAGCTACCAGCCATGGATCGCGCCTCGATCGATGGGAGACGTAGGACCAAGTCTGCGACTCCATCTGCGAAACAGCCGCGCAAGGCAGAGACTCCAGTCAAACTCCGGCCAGCCTCGCCTCCGAAGAGTAACCCATGGAGCATTGCGAACAAGAGAGCGGCCAGACCTACTATCGACAAGTTCCCACCTCTCCCGAAGCCGCAGCTGGCCTTGTCTTCTGTCGCAACGTCCACGACGGGGACATCCCGGAAATCTTCGACATCGTCATATGAACTACAGTCCAGGGACGAAGTAGCGCTGGTCGCTGCACCTGCTTCTCCCTCATCCCACACGTCTAGCACGTCTCGGCTCATCCTTGAAGCAGCCGCCTCCAGAGCAACAGCCAAGTCAGTTCATGTAACCACTTGGTTGGGCCAATTACTGACCATTTTATTAGTCTCTGGAAGTCTCCATTTGGAGCCGATGTGGTTGTACGTGCTGGGAACGTGGAGTTTCGAGTCCATCGCAACATTGTGGTACCTGAGTCTGGCTGGTTCTTTGATCATATGCCACCACCCAACACGGTATGACTTGATCTTCTCTTGTGGTTGACGACGAACTAATTGTTGTTAGGACGGTACACCAGTCGAGATTCACATGGATCTTGCTCCCGAAGCAGTTGGACATTGCTTGCGATTCATCTACACAAGAGGTGAGCACTGCTAGTTTGGAGTCCTCGGTGAACCCACTACTGACGAGCTGATAGAGATCGAAATCTGCGAATACAATCACGAGGACCCTTGGAAGACCATTCACCTCCCTCGCTGCGTGTTGGGATATTGCGCGGCAGTCAATCTGCGAGTGCCCAAAATGATCAGCTACCTTCTTCGAATCGTCGAGGACACATCAGTGCAGCTTGGAAGAGTGGTCAGAACCGAGTATCTACATCGACCCTTGGGATGCTCCGAATGGAACCAGTTCTCCTGGTACTACCAAGCCGCACTGGACATTCTCGCCTGGGAGCGGTCCAAGAAGCTTATGAGGCCCATGAGACTGGCCCTGGCGAGCGTTCTCGATGCCATCCTCTTTTGGTTGATGCGACAGCCCTTGTTTGTCAGTGTTCTTCAAACAACATGGCATAAGGTCTTGCGGGCCAGCGTGATGGATATTGCTGAGTACCGACAGCTCACGAGAGATGCCAACCCTTTCACCAACAGTGCCTTGCCTGATGAGGCTGCACTTAGAAAGCTGCTCGACGAGGTGGAGGAGGAAAGGAAGCAGTTCAAGAAACAGTCCAAAAAGAGACGAGTCTTCACGGAGAGTGGTATGATGTTGCAGGACGGGAAGATGGGAGATTTGGGAGCTGAGCTGGAGGGCAGTCGAGGCAGACGGGGCTCTATGTGAAACGAATGGATGGATGCTTCCTTGTGATGATGGATTCTGGAGGAGAGGAGGCAATGCTGCGAAAGGAAAAAGGGACGAATGTCGCAGGGGAGCAAGTGGGTGTTTGAGTTCATAATAAGGCCTTTGTATAAATCCTACACATAGACAGGCACATAGACTCACCGAGCTTAGAAGAGCTCTAGATTTAGAGGTTAACAGTTGCTATTCGATCCATTGGTGGTTGAAGAGTGAAATTGCGTGACGTCAGCGTGCCTTAAGGCTGTGTGTAGGCACGCGGGTTAAGGAATAGACGAGACACCAGAACATCAAGAGGGTGAATCATAATAAAGGTAAGGCTTTGGAGCTTCTTTGTTCATTCCTTTTATACTCTTTTCATTATCTTTAGGGGAGGATAAGCTAAAGGGTTTATGCTAGCATCGCTTTTCCATCATCCACACGGCGATCTTTCAGCTGTGGCGCTAGCGACTGTGCGACATGGATGCACGATCACCCTAGTAATCATTAATTATAAAGGCGGGTAAGCAGAGCGATATTTTATGAGCTATTCCTTCATTCTACCTTAACTATTGCTCGCTTCAATTATACCCGACGTAAACTACCATGGCTGAACCACCAGGTGAAGGCCAGGGTCGCTTTTCCCACGTCCGGTTTGCGGATCAAGAGTATTCCGCGGTTTGTTTACCCCGACACAACACGACTCTCACCCTCAGCTCATTCCCTATAGAGACCTCGACGACCCCATAGGCAAGATTCTAGAGCCCAATCTAGACGCGGCACATATGAGAGAATCGAAACAACCATTGAGAGGCCTCGGTTCCGCAATGATAGCGGGGATAGGCCAGTGCCGCCAGCCACATTCCGAGGGGAAGTGATGATGGTGGGAGCATCATCACGACGCTCTCGAGATGAAGCAGAGGTATATGAGGATTATGACTTGCCTCCTCCCGATGTTTCACCTCGGCGACAATACGAGTCCACCAGAAGGTTTACCGAGTCTCCACGGCCAATTGAAGATGAAGAGGATACTAGGAGAGACTCCAGACGAAGACGCTCATACAGTCGTTCTAGAAGCCGATCAAGATCACCAGGGCGCCGCATCTATGGCAGCCCTCCTAGACGCGATAGGTACAGGTCTCGAGAAACCTCGCGCACACCTGGGTATGAGGGCGACAACTTTCGTTCATACAGGGCAGGCAGCTTCTCAAGTGATGAATGGGATCCTTACGACAAGTTCAGTTTCGCATCGCAGTCCCTATCCATGACGGAATCGTCAAGAGATGGAGATTCTGATGCTGAATCTCCTGAACCCGAAGAGCAGCCTTCCCAAAAAGTCGAAGTAGCCTCGGCTTCCAGCTCCCAGCTGACGCTTGTTCACTCTTCGCTATACACCGGCAATGCTGAGATGAGCGGCTCCCATACCGCAACTCTCAAGGTCGTGCATGATGCGACAGTCCAAAAACACCCTCTCTTTAGATGGCTGTAAGTTTCAACTTGACCACCCTGGGTAGTGGGGGATAAGAAACACGAGACTGAAGCTGTGCTCTCACCGTCTCGTGTTTTTGTCGTCCGCTGGCCACCTCGGCCGCTTTCCTTAGGTAACCTTTGAGCAGTCATATTCCACAAGATGTGATGAACTTTGATAAGTTTTGGGTGAGAAACTAAGACTTTTAGGTAAACATAGACCTCTAATCTCCGTTAGGTTGAGATCTCTCGTATTTCTGGCCTCACAGCGCTAGAGAAGAAGGCCATAACGAGGCTTCGTGCCGATGTTAAGAAGACATGTGCAAAATCACGAATTAACCCCAAAGGCGCAAGGGTCGGATACCTTGATCCAAAATCCATCGAGGTGCCTCTAAAGGGGTTAAAACAAGGGACGACAACAACCGACCTCGTCACCGGCTCGGCTCGATGGATTTGTATTCCTTACTTTTCTCTCGAGCAGTATTCCGGCTTATTGGCAGCCTCTAACACGTCTCTTTTCCCTCCTCAAACGCTATTACAGGTGCAGTATTCTCAAATCACCGAGCCTAGGGATATGGAGCAGGCCGTCTGTCGGTTGGGAAACGCAGATCGTGGAGAGTGTTTTCACATCTCTCAACTTTGGTGTCTCGTCATCGATAACAGTAAGGGCTGATATATACTATGCCGTGGAATGACTGCTGACAATCACAAAAACAAACAGGTTTGCTGGTCACTTGTGGAACAATGGCGCGAGATGATCTGCTCGGCCAAGCCTTGGAAATCAAAGAACAGCCCTCCCGTGCTCTGGCAACTGAGGCCAAGGGGCGGATTCTTGTTGCCTATGGCGAGTCAGTAGTCTGGCTGCTTGAGGCGGAAGAGTGTCAGACATGGTTTGTGAGTTTGTTTCTGTCCCCCGAGCGGGATGTTACTGATAGGGTTAGGCGTTCTTGTCAAACTTTCAAGCATTTTGGCCCAAGATCCCCGAGTTCTGGCACAAGGACCAGGTGATTACAGCTGAGACATGGCCTAAAATTCTCAAGATGGCCTCCACAGCTCGGTCGTTATCGATCAAGATCATCATGAAGCTGGGGTATGCTGCTGAAGCTGATGGATGAAAAACACTACTGACGTTGTACAGGTCTCAACCTGATCCGCCTCCACGCTCAATCCTTAGTCCAGAGCCTCAGATCCTGCCAAGCTCCTCTGGCAAGAAGGGTAACCCCAAGACGAATAAGTTCTTCCATGTTCTCACGTTGGCTTCAAGAGGTCTCACCACTATGGCCGGTTCAGCGACCCTTGAAGCTCAGCTTGAAGCAGCCGAGAAGTTCATCACAGCCGAGACCACATACTCGAACCGAAAAACATACAAATCCTGCAAGGAGGCAACCAAGATGGAGTGCTACCTGTACTTGGCTGATCTGACTGATCGTGTTGAAGCCGACGGGAGTGACCACGTACGACGGGCGTATGAGGAGAAGATTGACATTTTCAACGCTGCCGACGTCATTTACAACTTCTTCCTGCCTACAGACTTTGAGGGCCCGATGGCTGGCAAGTTTTGGGGTGCTCTTCGAGCCATGATCGAGGTAAGTTAGGCCAAAGGCTTGGTTGATGGCGTTGGAAGGCTGACTTTGGAAGCTCTCGATATTGGAACCTGGCTTCATCCAATCTAGCTTTGAAGACACCCTCAACGACATTCGAACGTCTCTTCGAAGCTTCACCCAAGACCTTTTTGCATTCCAGACAATCATGGCACATTCAAGTGAAGAGGAGCGTGTCGGAGTTGACCTGCCGCCCGAGTTCTCCACAGCCTGGCTCTACGTTGTCATGGGCATGATTTATGGCTCCAAGGACGACTTTACCTGGAATAGCCGGATCAGTCGAGCCAAGGACTTGGTTGAAAAGGGGTCCAAGAAGCTACTTCAAGGCCTCTCCAACAAAAGCCTCTTGGACCGAGCTTCCGTGTTGCCTCTTGAAGTGTTATCACTTGTCACAATGGGCCTGTTACAAGATCAAGTTGGAAAGTCTGATGACATATGTGATACATACTCACAGTACCTCAACTCTTTGGTATGCACAATCGACAACATTGTCACTCCCAGTTACTGATACCTTGCAGGATAATTCCATCACGTCCCAGCCGTCAGATAGATCACTTCAACGCTACATTGACCTGGTTCAGCAAGAGCTAGTAGCAGTGAAGCGAACGCTGTGGAAGCAAAAGAACATCATCTCCCGTGTTCGAAACTCTTTGACTGCCATCGACACACAGGACATCGTTATCCGCCAGCTTGAACAGTCCATGTTTATGAAAGACAAGGAGAAGCAGTACAACAAACGCTATTACGCAGAGGCCTCGCCCCAAGCACCACCACATCCGCCACCACAGTCGTATGGACCGGAGGAAGATTATGCGCCGCGGGTTGAATATGCATATACACAAGAGGTCACGCCACCACAGCCAGCCAACGACTACATGGGCCTAGATGACGACTTTCTCTATGACATGACGACGTCATCGAAGCTCTCACCCACAGATGCTGGTGGCCTGCGTGCCCTGTTGTTTCTCGAATGTTCGAGACTCATTGAGCAGCGTGAGTTCGAATTTCGACGCTTCACCGAGTTTATCAAGGATCTCGAACGTGGATTCGCATACAAGATGGACTTTACGCGTGACCGACAGGAGCGGGCCATCTATGCCTTCACACTTGTCACCATTGTCTTCCTGCCCATCAGCGCCGTATCTAGCATCTTTGGCATGAACACAACAGACATTCGCGACATGGAATACTCGCAGTGGCTGTATTGGGTCGTTGCGATTCCTCTGACGGTAGTGGTCATTATGGCTGGGCTTCTGTTTATGGGCGAGCTGGGCAACCTGGCTCGGTGGTTATTGAGACGGTCAGGACAAGGAGGACAGGGCATGTATGGCGGGCCGTCGGTGATGTCGCAAACGGCCGAGTCAGCGGCTTTTTGGCCTCCTCCACCGCCACCTCCTCCTCTGAGAGAAGAGTATGCGTCGCCATATGAAGCCGGCCCTGGGATGCAAAGGACACAAACCCAAGTATATTATCGTGCTCCGTCGACGAGAGCTCGTCCATCTCGGAGGGTGGGAGGTTACTAGTCCTATAAGAAAATAATGACACTTCAATCTAGTATTTGTTTTTAATCCACAAAACTACAGCACATAGGTAAGGCTTATGATTGTAAAACTAGACTCATATGAAGATTTTAAGAGTATAGGTTGATTACTTTATAGTTCTATTTATTAATCTTACTCTCAAGTACATCTGTGGCCCGACAAAGTTCTTATTGCCTACCTTCTGAGGAAAGGGTTGGGAGCTGGAGGTCTAGGTTTTACTCGACCGCGTACCTAGTTAATGATGCGCTCGAGTTAAGCAATCTTTTTTGTGTTAATTGTAAGAAAATAATTTCGCATTGGTATTCAATTCGCGTTTCAATTTACCTCGACTCCTTTTGCAAATACAGGTCCGTCTTATACATTTAATCCTCTCGCCATAAACCCAAAGTCGTCAATCATGATACAAGGCCGTCAAAAACATCAAGGTCCGATTCTATACTCATAACACACTTTGTCTCGTTATCATCGGTAGTACTCACGCTCTCGGTCCGAGATGAAGATGCGAGTGCGATCGTCCTCGATCATCCTCCTGGGGGGTGACACCCTCCGAGGTGGTGAAGGAGCGGGCAGCCTCCGAGGTCCGTCGACATAGCGGTACGTGTCATAGCGAGGCTCAACAGGGACCGGGACCGGGACAGGGACGATCCTCTCGCGCTCAATGACACGCTCATGGTCGTGGTCGTGAGATCGGTGGCTGTGCCGGCTGTGGGATCGGGACTTGGGCTTCTTCTTCTTCTTGTGAGGCTCAACGTCGACGGCAATGACCTCGATGGGCTCCTCTGGCGGGGGGCGGCGGGGGCTTGGGCTTCTGGACGGGCGCAGGAGGAGGGCGAGGAGGGGGTGCGGGCTTGACCTCAGGCTTGGGCTCAGGCTTGGGTTCGGGCTTGGGCTCCGGCTTGACTTCCGGCTTGGGTTCGGGTTTGGGCTCTGGCTTGGGCTCCTGCTTGGGTGGAGGCGGCAGCGGCGGCCGTGCGACGACGGGCGGCGGCGGAGGTGGCGGAGGTGGAGGTCCGGGGATGATTGTGGTTACCCTTCGGCGGACAATGCCATAGTCAGGCTCAGGGTGCTGGAGATAGAGGCGCTTCTTCTCATAGTGCCGAGTAACTAGAAGTGCGAGATGACGTCAGTGACGGTTGGGTTGGGACCGGACGGCACGGCTACGTGCAGCGAAGGAGAGACATACCCATTTTGACGGACAGGAACGAGTCGTAGTTTTAAAAAGTCTTTGAGATGCAGTGGCAAAAGCCAAAGGAGGCGGTTTGCTTGCCTTGAAGTGATGGACACAAGTCGTGGTGGGGTCTGCTGGTGCTGGTGATGAAGATGGTGGATGGACAACGGGGGAGAGAAAAGAAGAAGGATGACGATCTTATATGTAAGAGGTTTGGGGGAGAGACAAACAACAAAGACAAAAAGAAGCACGCGCCATCCCATGTAAAGTGAGTTGGTGCCGTCCAAGGCCCGACCGAGGACGGCCCAATGCCTTGGTCCAAGCCCATCCCGAACTTGGAGGTTGTCACTTGAAGCTCTATCGGTGCCTGTCCTGTCCAGTCACAAGCCGTCACAGGGCAATGACGTCGCACATGCGCATGCACGTCAGCCCCCCTGCTCCCCTAACAAACCAGATTTCCATCCAGACCCGACCAGGGGTCCATCTGCTCGGGCACACCTTTTTCAACGCTTGTGGATCTTGAAAAGGCCTTGTGACTGGCTTTCCTTCCAGGTCACGCCTGGAGAAAGAACAGCTGGACCCTGGACCCTGAAGTCAAAAAGGAAGAAGTGAGGGGAAAATGGCGCTGGCAGGGCTGAGCTGGCTTCGTTGGGTAGTGGCCCATGGAACAAGTGGTAGAATCTTGGCCGAAGGATGCCCATGGAGCCATGAGCTTACTCCTCTTTTGGAATTTCCGAGATGCGGAATTCCAACCGTGGGACGAGAAGAAAAATTCTCATGTTGTGCTTTGCTTGGGCATTGGAGCATGGATGGATCAGAGTTGCTGATGCCGGTGGGTTTGATGATGTGGCATAAGACTGAAATTCCCTCAGCCAAGAAAGCACAACATTTTGTTTAGTTAGCCGAGGACTCTTCTGTCTTGACGCCCAAAACCTTGATGTGATGGATATGCCGGACGTGCCGAATCACGGCCGGAGCCGGCTTCGGAGATGTGGAGCGTTACACGGCGACGCCTCCCGTCCGACAGTCTCCAGTATTCCGGCGCCTCGTCCGAGATTCTCTCAGCTCGGAGACCGAAAGTTCCTTCTCCTGGGCTCACCCCACGGAAAGGCTTGTTCACCCTGGCGATCGCTGCATCCCACCGCCTCCTGAAACCGC
Source organism: Fusarium duplospermum (assembly GCA_003946985.1). Taxonomy (NCBI): domain Eukaryota; kingdom Fungi; phylum Ascomycota; class Sordariomycetes; order Hypocreales; family Nectriaceae; genus Fusarium; species Fusarium duplospermum. The sequence goes on along the minus strand of NKCI01000199.1, from coordinate 14,921 downwards.
TCCGATCGAAGCGACCAACAGGGGGCCTAAACCACAACCTGGTTGATTTCTTTGGGGGTCGCGCGGGGGGGTTCGATTTGAAAGGCTATCTCTTATCTATGGAAGTAGGCAAGCAAACAATCAAACAAACAAAGCAATACGAGCTCATTTGCAGCCGTGGCTGGCTAGAGCATCCATCAAGTCTAGTGAAACCACCAAGAAGCTGACCAAGATGGTACGAAGCAATAGATTGCCTGCCACGAAGAAACCTTTGCTCGGTTATTCGGCGACGGCGGTGCGGCCGGTGAACCAGGACAAAGTAAAAAAATATTCCGTAATGAGCAGGATCAAGCTGTCGTAAAATCGTGCAGAGATAGAAGTCGGCCGCACCTTGAAAAAAAGAAAGCTGCCCCGCGAAAAAGAAACTCAAACGAATAGGACCAATGACATCCGTAGCTAAAGGTCTTGGGCTGACGAGTTTAGGGGAGCTGATCTCTCCTGAGGCGGGCGCTAGATGCGGTTGTTGACGAGGACCCTTGAGTCTTGGCAAGGTGTCTTGATCCCAACTCAAACATGCTACAATCTCAAGGAAGCTTGGAAGAGGCCGTCCGCCATGGGAGTGTAAACAAGACTGTACATGCAGCTACATACGATGCTCTGAGAATACACTTCTGACGAAGAATTTATTAGGCACTGTAGGAACCACTCTCCACTCGTTCTCAGCCACCGAGCGGAGAGGCGATGCAAGGCTTGCACGGCTCAAGGTTAGATGCAAGCCTCGATGATTCAGAGTCAACTTGACTGGTCAGTGAAAGATGCGGCTGGCTACTCAGTTTCAGCCCCCATCAACGATGATGAACTTGTTTCGAAACGGCTTTTTGCTGATGTTGAAGGGATATCCACAACTACATGGTGATATAGGATAGGTACTGGAGAGATAGAATAAGAACTCGCTGATGCTCCGCTGGCTGTGTTTCCACACGACCTGAAGACTCAGTCTTATGTATATTAATGTGGCAGTTGATTAGTTCTGTCGTGACAAGCGAGAATGAGACTTCGAAGCCTAACAGGCAACTCACTCCGAGGCAACATATCATCCGTCAAACTTAACAGTGACTAATTATTCTCTTCGCAGACGTACTCTGGCTATATACGCCGTGGAAGGGTAGGTTGCGGACATTGAGACGTTATTCACACTTGCGCGCGTTGACACTAAGCTTTGAAAACCAGCTGCCTGGTCCAATGTGACATTCATCGAGAACAAGACAATGGGCTGGCTGCCACGACCATTCTTAAGAAACCAGGGGAAGAATAAGACAGCCCAGTATAGTGGACGCATAGATAGCTTCAGAATAAGAGTGTTGCGTGGACACGATGGCTACATGGCTGTTGCGTTACGAACCTAAACAAGCAGTTCGTCATCAGAGACCGGGCTAAAAAGGACGGATTTGTTCGAGCTTACATCTGTTCTGCCACTACAAGAGAGGAGATGGCTCTGATGTATATAATAACGGCGCATTGCAAGTAAGAATGACGCTGGTTGATATGGATAGCAACTTGAATACATACCACGCGATCGTAAAAAACTTGACACTAAGACGCCCGGTTCCCAGCTCAGATAGCAGAAGGGCCTAACTTTATAGTCTAATGATCAATAAACTAAGGAATAAATAAGAGAAATAATAATATGGCTATCTTCTAATACTATTAAATTACTTTTGATGATTTTCTTGGGATTATTAGACCTCAAATCTAGTCATTTGTCCTAGTAACCATTGAGGGTTGGTTTGGTGCCTCAAGTTTTCTACGGCCGCGTGCCTACCTACCGGTAAGAAGTTGGGCAGCAGGATTAGGACTGAGTGAGTACCGCCATTTCAAAAAGACTGACTATCCGACGAGAAATTTCAACTCCCACTTTAGAAGCCTCTATCAATATCGAGAGTAATTCAACAGACTATGGTAAGTACCTAGCCTTCAACACCGAGAACAACCTATCTACTCCGTACATAGTACCTGTGTAAGTGCTGGAGGTTACCTGTGGAACCAGATAGATACTGATAACCTAGACTCTATACAATCACAACCGCAATACTGAGATATGATTAATAGGAAGGAATATGCCTGCAGGAGGATACCATAGAAATGGTTATACCGGCACTCCCATATTAACTCAATTCCAATTGCCGGCATCTCAACCTCGGAGTTGATATGCGTCCATTTCCACGACGTTACGGCCCGCTAGACCGTAGCTGCGGGCGGACCCGCACCAAGAGGGAAAATAAAGGGTCAGGATCGACTGCAACTCACATCAGGGACCAAAAGGTCCCGTCGCTTTGATGCAGGGGCTAAAGAGCAAACGTGGACGCTAGAGGGCGACCGTGGGGAATCTAACAAGACCAATTCGACTCGTTGATGCACGCTGGTGCATCTGAGGCGATGATCCAAATCACAACCACATATCGCGACGTCGCAGTCACTACGGGCGATGGGACATGCTCATACCATCGACCCGGCCCGGCTGATGCGTCGTTGAGGCGGCCGATTCATGGGCTCGGCACTGGTTGACAAGCAGAGTGAAAAAAGGGGAGGCTTATCCATGGCAAACATGGAGAGCCTGGCTCGCTCAATGGCAAATGAGGAGCTTCCTGCTGGATTCGTCCTCATCACACTTGGCCATCACACCGCTTTTGCGGCGACTCAACTACACACACAGCGGTTGTGGCATGGCATATTACAGTGCTATCATTTGGGCGACCATTCCACTGGGCTGGGTGAACCGGGCGACCGTGACCTCGTTAATTGTCAATGATGCGTTCTACTTACTATATTCCCACGTGTCCCTCAGGAGATGATGCCGTGTTGACAGCTGGAGCCCAGCATCATCCGAGACCAACTGGAGGAATTCTGTCCGTCCCCAGGGCACGCGAGTCAAGAGGCTGAGAACCTGGTTCTTTTTGCTCAGTTTTCTATTTTTTTTTTCTCCGGAGCTAATTTGAAGAAATAATAAGCCCTCTCAAACATTTGAACATGACCCGTGTTTGAGAAGTTTTACGATGGTGTCTCACACTCGGTCAAGGATATCAACAAAGGCACCAATGACACGGCCCCAGCCTCTTTGTCAAGCCTCACTTGGCACATTCTGCCGTGCATGGACGCGATAATTGGACGACGACGGGACGAGATTCAAACTGAGTCGCGTGAGACATTTCTCGTGACGAGGTCTGTTGTCTCTTTTTTGCTGGCTGGCTGCAGGGAATAGGTGAAAAAAAAAAGAGGTGAATACCCAGGGCGCCACTACGAGAAAGCAAAGAAAAGGCGCTGCATGCGACTTCCGGTTGGGTTCCTTTTGTCTCTCCAAATGAGGCTTGAACCGATTACCCGAGTGTGACGATTTGGAGGTGGCTTGCAGTTGATTCAGATGCGCCCAGTCGTGTTTCTTGCCCTGGATACGCGCCCAATGGACGCCTCATTGCACATGCTCGATCCAGACTGCACGTCTACAGTACCTACATGTGCAGAATTGCTAATAATAAACATGGATAATCCGACTGTATTGAAGCGCCCTGTGTTTCTGTCAAGGTTCAAGAATAAAGCCGAGAGCCTGTTGTTGTCTGTTATTGCAGCATGTCACGTCAGTGCTCAACTTGGCGGCTAACCTGAGTGGCCTCACGGGAAAGCAAGAGCCCGGACGGAGCCTCTTTGATGGGATGGGATGGGACGGGATGGATGGGTGCATCTCCGGGATCCGGGCCACTTCGAGATGGACCACAGATGGTACCTGCAGCAAGTGTGGACATCCATCCATTGTCCTTCAACCGACTGAGGGTAGGACACGTGCGGTCTGTCTTCTGGCAGCTGCATCCTGTGCTTGGATGAGGGTTTTGACCAGAGACATGGATATGCCGCCATCCGTGATTGATCGATTGACTGGCTTGATTGATTGATTCATGACTCTTGTGAGACGTGGAGCTCTGTTCTTCAATATCCATGGACGTTTGACCTCTACAGTAGCAGTGCTAACGCAACCTGTATGTAGTCCAGTGGGCCTCGTCTGCCGTGCATTCTCAGGCCATTCCATTCCATCCATCGCATGGATCCATATCCCATCCCATCCCATCCCATCTCGTCCAATCCATTCACTGCGTCTCCATATTCTGCCCAGAATAGCAGCACCAACCTCGTCCAGGCTTTCCCTTCCCCTGCGGCGTCTTCTTCTGCTTCTCTACCGAATGGAGCCTCCTCCCAAATCCTCCGCTTGACGACCCTTGCCGATCACAAGAGTACCTTTGCGACCCTTGAGGACCACCCGGCGTGTTTGACTGCGCTGCATTCGGCAAGGAGCTGGGCTTGGGGGGGCTTCGCTGGGGTCAGGCGTCATAGCGGACTTGGAGCCTCTGATTGGGGGGAACATTTGTCGTCGAGACGTCAAGGGGACCATGCCATGCCCGCCCCAGGGGAGCCCACTTTAAATTAAGGCCACCCGCAGTTTGATATTTGGGGCCAAAACGACTTGTACTTTCAGAGACAAATCGTCAAAAAAGGGATCCAATGCTGAGAAAACGTGCCAGCGCTAACAGAGGCCATCGAAATCTCCCGTCGTGGGCTAGGTATTATTCCGCAGTCATGGGAATGAGCCCTCGGAGCAACTCGCGTGGCTGACGTGAGGATCCCATCCTCGAGATGCATCTTGACACTATCGTCAAGGCATTGCTTGCTCACCCCCCTTCAAAACACGGAACGAAACACGTTTTGACATTTTCCTCTCTACAGAAGCAACCCCTGACCAAAGAACTTTGGACCGAGCGTGGATTCAGCCTTTGGCACTAGAACGAGCGTTGCCCTTTTGCAACGGGAGACTCTCGCAACGTCCCGTCATCCCGCTGCAGTCTGCGTTCCAGTCATGTTGCAGTTTCCGTTCCAGTTTCCCGCCCCAGGTTCTAGATCTTGTGGCTTTTCCCTCCCCCTCTCTGACCCAAGCCTCCTTGGGAGTGTAAAAGTAAGCCTACGGTTTCTGTCTGAAACGACGGGAGCCATTCGCCTGGGCTTGGTCTAATCTTGGAAGACTGTCTAATCTTGGGTTTGCGAAAAAAAGGGCAAAAGTACTGTACTCCGTAAAAAGCCATCGGGATAAATCAACAGCCATCTTTTTTTTTCGATGGTGGAATCACAAATAACTTATCAAATTGTTCCCCGCAGCAGCCGCCCGCCTTGCGTCAACTTCCAAGCCCAGGAACCCGAGACAGCCAAGCCCAAGCCCAGCCGCCAGGCACAGGTTCACACAGCTCGTGATCCACAGTTTCCGCAGCTGGGGTGGCGCTCTCACATCGAAATCCATCCAGTCGACGATTTTCCTTCCTCCAGCAGAAAGGCGCCTCATCTTGTTAGTGGCAGTTAGCGGAAACCTGACCTCGGCGCCGGGGGTAGTGCATCCTCGTGCCCTTTATTGGGGGACCACCACCGGCCGCCGGGTTACCCCTTATTCATTGTTCCTGTCAATGCAATGCCATTCAAAGTATCCTGCTCTACCTATTCCGACTAGGCGCCCGGGGGGACACTCCTCTTCTGTCTGTGCGATGAAGGGGGGTCATTCTCTGGCGCCAGCTCGCCAAAGAAGAGACGGGGTCTTTTGGTGCCCCCTTGACCCTTGTACTACCTGCCCGTTGCTCAGAGCTGTTAAAGCCAAGTGGACGAACGACTCCATCGTCTCAACCATCCTACGTGCTCAGCCGATCTCTGCTGGGGTCGAATGTTTGCTTGCCCTGAATCACCACAAATCTGCTGTAGAAAACGGTGAGACGACGACCTGTTCCATGTTCCCGGGATGATACGTAGAGATAATGCCTGAGTTCCCATCAAGGCTAAAAGAAAAGGAAGCGAGAAAAGTCAATGATTCAAGCATTCAGCTACCGTTTTGGCGGCCGTTTCTGCTGCCCGTTTTTTTGCCCCCTTTCCGGATTGGGTGGCCGCACTTTTTGGTGCCAGTCGGGTGCAGCAGTACCTAGTCAGTCATGGAGGCAGGTGCAATAGGCAAACCACCAAATCAGCAAATCTCCCCTAGGTCGTCTCTCCAGAGACGACAATCCCTACCTCTCCCTTTTACCTCCAACATCCCTTCAGCGCGGGCTCTCTCTCCCTCTCTCTTTGCTCTCGACGATACTCTGTATAGTATTGTCCCTTCCATGCCCTTGTCCGCCCTGCATCCCGCTGCCGTCGCCGTTCGCTACAGTGCCCGCTGCCGCCCGTTACGCCTGAGGTCACCTCCCCCCGTCCCCGTACTGTCTCCAGTCGCCGGGCAAAATCCACCTTTTTTTCTTCCTTTGGCGACCTTTCCTTGCGACAAGGCTTCCATCCCAGTCGAGTCGTCTTCGCCTGCTTCAACCCCCAGTCAGCAGACGATACCAAACTCCACACCCACCGAAACCCGCCCGTCAACCACGCAGCAGCGGCCCTCTGTCTGCTATTGATACTCCCGTCTCTGCTATTACTACTACACTGCGCTGTACGGTGCCAGTGCAGACTGCGCCTGCGCTTGCGTTGTGCTCCGTTGTATCGCGGTTACAGTTGCATGTAACCTTGCTCGGGACTATTCCCACCGCGCGCCAGCCGGCATCTTCGAAACCTCACCGTCCCGGCCTGTAACCCATTGGCTGATGCATGCCTCCCGGTGCATGACAAAGACGTAGCGCACCATGTCGCGGCTTGCGCTCCAGAGTGCTCAAGCCTCTGCTTCTGCCTCTGCTCCTGCTTCCGACTCTGTCGATGTTGCTACCACAACACCAGTCGAGACCACCACCCCAGCTTTCGGTTTCGATCACCACAACCACAACCTCAACCGCGCCGCCTCCCCCTCCGACGTCCCCGTCGATGATAGTCCAACCGTCGGTCGCATCATACACTCCAACCCGGCCGTCCCGTCCCTCGGCTCGTTATCCTCCTCGGGTCCTAGGTGAGTGAGCCTGAGCATGTTCGTCCCAAGTCCGCTCTCGGTCCCCTCTCCACACGCCCCCCCCGGTTGTCGCTGACCCCGGACCTCCTCCTGGCCCCCTTCGCCGTTGCCTCTCACAATCTCTCCTCTCCGCCACACATCTTTGCTCTCCGTCATCTTTCACCATCAATTACCTTCCCTACCTCGTCCTTCTTTACCCCGGGTTGAATGTTGTGTGAGGCGAACATTGTACTTCGTGCGCACTCAGCTTGCCTTTCCACACCTGGCCCGGGTCCATCTTGCGCTCTGTCGTGCAACATTTCACTGTGCTAGATCATCTGCCGCTTTTCTGACACGCCTGGATATCTAGATCCCCTCGACCGGCCATCTCCAGTCCGCTTGCAACCTCGCTCAATTTTCCATTCGGGCCCACGAGTCCTAGTCCGAGATCCACCAGTTTCCCTCTTCGACAGACTCCAACACCGACTTCTCTAGCCGAGCAGTCAGCCATAAAGAAGACGGCTATTGTACGACAGACTTCGTTCTACAGCGACTCATCCGACGAAGGATCACCAGAACCCCGGAGCCCTAGGTTCGTCTCAAAGGCAGTGGTGCAGTGTACCACGACCATCCGACCTCGGGCGCCGCAGACTAACACCGTCCTATAGACTGGGCTATCCAGGTAGTCCGAATGAGTTACGAACCGTCTCTGACCCCGTGACTTTGAAGCCTTCCCAAGGCTCAATCCCGAATCCCCGGCCGGCCATGGCTGGTCCGGTAGCTGCGACTCAGGCCGAGTCCTCCAAGTCCATGCCTCGAAACTCTTCCATCGACTCAGCGATCTCTGCAATCTCAATAAAGTCCGGCCCCAATGGCAACCAGGATGGTCAGCATGGCGCCTCTGACATTGCGAATCTCATCAAAACCGCGGGAAGCCCCGAGGCACTCATCCAGTACCTGCTCAAGGAGAAGCATTCTCAGTCGCAACAGAATGGTCAACTGTGGCGCCTGGTCGATAAGCAGCGAGCCATGATCCTCGGTCTTAACAAGGATCTCGAAAGAGCCTTGAAAGACAAGGAAAAGTACAGGAAGAAGCTGAAGGAGGTCATGTCTATTCCGGCCGTTTCCCAGACTCCCCGAGGGATTGGAAAGGCTCCTGCTCAACCTCCTAGACCCTCCGCCCCCCGAGTCGATATCGAGCGAACGAAGGAGCAGGCTGTCACCCCAGATTCGCCCACCCTCGAATCCGATAGCCCGAAGAATTCTCCTATTGACATCAGCATGGCACCATATCCGATTACACCACCGGCCGATCAGCCCAGCGCGCCTCATTCAGCAGTGGGTGAACTGTTGAATCCTGCACACTCGATGCCAAAGCCCCAGGATCACGCTCTAGACAAGTTTGACCACGAAGCAGAGGAGAGGGCCGCCGACCAGGCCCGCAAGGAAAAGAGCGAGGAGCCACTCAAGGAGATTGCCTTCAACATTTCCATTCCTCCATCGCGAAGCCTGCCTAGCGACCCGCCGAAGATGCCGCCTCCAAAGCCTCCGACCGGACATCTCCCAACGGTTGCTGTTCTCGAGGCGACACCCAGGACTGATGAAGGATTCTCGCAGTTCCCCGCGCCCCCGCCGAGAAGACCCCCGCCTGCGCCCCTTCAGTTGCATCAGGATAAGAGACCAAACTTGAGCCCTTCGCCCGAGGAGGAAGAGACAGACTCCGATTACGATGATATCCTGGAAGTTGATGAGATTGTTGACGATCGACGCGGCCGACGAAGAACGCGAGAGGAGGACGACCGGGAGCGAGAAATCATTGCTCTCAAGGAAGCGGCTGCACGCAGTGCATCCAAAAAGAGCAAGTCTAGCCAACCTGGATCACCCAGGGACGTGCCTCAAGCATCTCAGTCAGAGTCTGAAACAGCCTCATTGGCACAGATGCTTAACGCGCCCAAGGCAAGGGAGATCCCTGCGCCTTTGCTGAGCCCTGGCTTGCCTGCCAGCCCTCGCCCTTTCAACATGAGCTCGCCACCTTTGTCCCCAAGGACCGCGCCCTTCCAAGCTGCACCTTTGTCACCGCGACCCCCTCGGGCGCCCATCCCATTGCCTCCAAACACTCCCTTGGCAACACCGGGAGCAACCCCAGCCAGGACCGCACCCGTTACCGAGGATCCTACATCACCGAAAAAGCAACCCACACAAGAAGAGAGTATCGGCTACGCGGATAAGCCATCGACGAGAATGTCAAGTCCGACCGAGCGAACAGAAGTCTATAAGGGTCTGGTGACGGAGGAATATCCTGATCTTCTCCTTCCACCCAACGCTCTTCCCTCTGTCGAGGTCAAGGTGGCCTCATCACGCATGAAGCCATCTAGGGCGAGCATGCTCTCGCTCACGCAGCTCGAGGAGGACCCTGTCTTCACTCTCGCCGTCATTTCACGCGCCGACAATGGCGAGCTCTGGCGGGTCGAGAAGGACTCAGCGTCACTGACGAAACTGGATCAACGATTGAAGCAATTCTCTTCATACAAGGCGAGGATGCCGGAGCGTTCATTGTTCAGTGGACATGCGCCAGCCAAGCTTGATGCTCGTAGGGCTATTTTGGAACAGTTTATGGATGACCTGCTCAATACTCCATTCGACACGAACACAGCCGTCGAAGTTTGCAAGTATCTGTCGACGAATGTCCTCCCGCCCAATTCTGATGATACAGGATCAATCGGTGATTCAGGATCCGAGGTCAGCGGCTCCAAGACTGGGGCTGATGGACGGCCTCGGCGCAGTGGTTACTTGACCAAGAAGGGCAAGAATTTTGGTGGATGGAAGGCGAGATTCTTTGTTCTTGATGGACCGCATTTGAAGTACTATGAAGTACCTGGTGGCGCTCACCTGGGAACCATCAAGCTTCAGGGTGCGCAGATTGGCAAGCAATCGCAGAGCAACGACAATCACTCCCCGGCTCAAGGAGCCACCGGCGATGATCTCGACAACCAGTTCCGTCACGCGTTCCTCATCCTAGAGCCTAAGAAGAAGGACTTGAGTAGCCATGTCAAGCATGTGTTGTGCGCCGAGAATGACAGGGAGCGAGATCGCTGGGTAGAGTCCCTTCTGCAGTGGATCGATTACCGCGATCCAGACGACTCTGAGCCCCCGCCTTCAAGAAGTGGCCCAGTTCACGACCGACAAACATCGTTGGGTGAACGTGCGGGCGGAAACAAGGTCCGAAAGGGGCCGCAAAAGTCTCATCACCACCCGTCCGACTCGGATACCCTGATCGGTGTTCGATACGGTGACACCCAGGCTGGGGATGCTCCTCAGCTCGCAGCTCCTGCGGCTCCTGCAAGACCCAAGACTTCTGGTGGTTTGCCCGACCACCACCACCACCACGGTTTTGATAGCTTGTCCTCGCAAACTGGCAAGCTCATCTCCGGCCCTAAGGACCCGCAGCCTATTTCTGATGCTGGTGCTTGGGGTAACAAGACAGGTTTGTCACTCCCGACCAATGACGAGAAGAAGGCAAGGAAGCGAAGCTTCTTTGGGTTCGGTCCAAAGACACGCTCCTCTTCTGAAGGACAGGACTCGCTGTTCGGCGGCAGTGAGGGCGGCTCCAACGCGACGCCGCCACAGAACGCATACCAAGGCCCCGTTCGACAAGCATTTGGAGCTCCTTTGGCAGAGGCTGTTAGGTTTAACTCGCCCACCGACGTCAACGTGCCTCTCCCAGCCGTCGTCTACCGATGTATCCAGTACCTGGACTCGAAGGATGCCGTGCTTGAGGAAGGAATCTTCCGACTCAGTGGATCTAACGTGGTTATCAAAGGGCTCCGGGAAAGGTTCAACACTGAGGGAGATATCAACTTGGTGACTGACCAGCAGTACTACGACATTCACGCCGTTGCCTCGCTGCTCAAACTGTACCTGCGAGAGTTGCCGACCACAATCTTGACGAGGGAACTTCATATGGAATTCCTATCGACAATTGAGATTCCGGACCACACCAAAAAGATTGTAGCAATGAACGAGCTGGTTCAGCGACTTCCCCAAGCCAACGCCACCCTGCTCAAGTATCTGATTGGCTTCTTGATCAAGATCATTAATAACGCGGACATGAATAAGATGACTGTACGCAATGTCGGTATCGTCTTTTCACCCACGCTCAACATTCCGGCACCCGTCTTTGCCATGTTCCTGCAGAACTATGAGGGCATCTTTGGTGTTGATCCTGAGGTCTATGAGCTTCCCTCACCCATCTCTGAGCCTGACCTGCACGCTGGCCGCTTCCCTGATGCACCGCCACGATTCGAGCTTCCTACTCGGCCGTCTACATCAGGAGGTGCCTCTCCTCATGGGCAAATGCACAAGAATTCGATCCAGAACCTGAAGCGATCTACCCCTACACCTCCTCTGTTGAACAATCCTGCAGTGCGGGCGTCGCCTCCATCGAGCGCCTCCAGACCAGGCTTCGACCCTTCGAACCCCTCCGACTCACGACCACTTTACGATGGTGGATATCGGCCACCTTCCGGGCATGACGCCCGCGGTGGATATGACCGGCGTATCTACCAGGCCTCACACGAGGATCTGGGTAGTGCCTCGGCAGCGTACGACCAGAGCTTTGTTCCCGGGAACAGACGCCGCGAGAGCGCCATCTTCATGGGCGGCATCGTGGGACCGCACCATCAGGGATCAAAGAGCCGCCTCCGAGAGGAGACGCGGTTCTAAACTGTACATGTGACTGGTGTTTTCTGTGTTTTGCTATTTGCAACATACCCACTCGTTTCGACACGCGATGATACCAATTTACGACGATTCTATACTATTAATATTTTTCTCATTCATTTTTGCATCCTGGATCGAAATCAACGGTGCCTTGAAGAGGCGTTATTGTTACAATTCGGAGTGCTATTTGCCTTGTTTGTCCTGGGTGGGAGGCTCTTGGTTGCTTTGGCTAGTTCACGAAGAGACTGCCTTGAAAGAGGAGAGATTAGGGAGATAGCACGTGTATAATCAGCATGCGAGACCCTGCAGCGGAGTTTCAAGAGTTTCAGGATTCCGGGGAGGCTGGCTGGTCTGTCTGTCTGTCTGTTGTTGACAAGGACAGTTGGTATTTCGACTTAGCATGGCGTTTTGGATACCTTGGGTAGTTTTGCAAGCCACGTCAAGTTGGTTGGCCTCGTTGTGGATGGATGGGAGTTGTTCATGTTCATTCACTTAGGGGACGATTGACGACTCTTTATGCGATCAACTTGGTTTGTTTTTGAATACTCTCGGCAGACTATAGTAATGAGAAATGTCTCCATATACATGTTATCCTTTATTGATTAGGTAGTGATGCATCACATTGAAGTTATCTTGGCAAAACATGGGGAGCGGAGGATAGGAGGCGATGCTCCGACGACTGCTTAGTCATGCATCCCTTTCAAGGCACTCCCTACCGGAAACGTCGGAGGACGGGGCCAAAGATTGCCGTGCTCTCCATCGCAAGCGTCATGAACGGCCAAAATCGAGACTTGACCGGCCGACATTATCGACGAACCGCCCGATGGAATTGGATCCTCGACTTGGAGCAAGCAGCGGCGAACGAGCCTCTCCATTGAATAACAACAACAGCGCCGCCGACCGAATCGCTAGGGCGTCGCCGTCCCGCTATGAGCCTTCCCCCGGTGGCGCCGCCCTGATGTCGCCAGCTCACGACGCGCACCATGACTCCGTCGACAACAACGGCGACGGCGCCGACACGCCCGACGCGCCGACCGGTCTGACACCACAACAGCAGCAGCATCACGACACCGATCCCGATGGAGGGGATGCCAAGCGGCCAAGGGCATGCGAGGCGTGTCGTGGGCTCAAGGTGCGCTGCGAGCCAGACCCCAACGACGAAGGGCCCTGCAAGCGATGCCGCAAGGCTGGGAGGAGCTGTGTGGTCACCATGCCCACGCGCAAGCGCCAAAAGAAGACGGATAGCAGGGTGGCCGAGCTGGAGAAGAAGATTGATGCACTCACTGCGAGTCTTCAGGCGAGGGCTGCGCCGCCTGGAGGCCACGGACACGGCGTTGGGGGCTCGCCGACGGTACCACATAAGCCCGATCCTGCCATTGCCGCGACCCCGGTATCCTCCTACAATATGTCTTGGAGGAACCCCAACCAGTCCCCCGCCTGGGGGTTGCCTACACCATCACAAAGTGCCATGTCTGTACCGCCAACAACGGAGCAGGGTGGGAGGCCGGACCGACCATCCCCTAGCCATCCGATGGGGGCATCCAATACGGCGACAGCTGGGCAGAAGAGGAAGTTTGAGGGTCGCCAAGGCCCAGACGAGCAACAGCAGCAACAGCGCGCAGAGGAGACGCCAGCAGAGGCACTGGCGGCGTACCTGACGAGGGCAAAGGGGGGCGACATTGTCGAGCGCGGCATCATTAGCATGGAAAAGGCGGCCGAGATGTTTGCGCGGTACAACGACCACATGATCTTTCACCTCCCCGCCGTCATCTTCCCGCCGGGCTTCACGGTGGCTGAGCTCCGCAGGACTAAGCCGACATTGTTTCTGGCCGTCATGGCTGCAGCGACGGCCGAGTCGCCCGTCCTCCAGAAGACACTGCAGAAGGAGTTGATGCTTGTCTTTGCTGAAAAGGTGATGCTCGCGGGCGAGAAGAGTCTTGAGATGGTGCAGGCGCTCAACGTAGCCGTCATATGGTACTGGCCTCCGGAGCATTTCGAGGAGCTCAAGTTCTACCAGCTGGTGCACATGGCCGCCGTCATGGCCGTTGACATCGGTCTCGGCCAGAAGGTCAAGCAACGCCGTGGCAAGGTGATACCTGATACCTGGCGCACTGGTCCCCTTATTGGCCCGACTCGTAGATGGGCTCCGCCGGATCCAACGACCATGGAGAGTCGTCGGACATGGTTGACGTGCTACTTCTTGGCCGCCAATACGTCTATGGCCTTGCACCGGCCGAACCTGATCCGTTGGAACCCCTTCATGGCTGAGAGCGTCAAGATCCTCCAGTCATCACCAGATGCTGCGCCAACCGACGCCTACTTCTGCCATCTCGTCTGGACCCATCGTCTGTCCGAGGAGGTTGGCGTTCAGTTTGGTCTCGACGATCCCTCGGCCAATATCAGTATCACCGATCCAAAGACTCAGTATACTCTCAAGGGGCTCGAGCAGGACCTAAAAGACTACCATGAGTCCATCCCTCCAGACCTCCTGCAGTGTAAGTTGAATCTAGTTCTGCCCCTTGGAACATGCTTTAACAGGTTTTTAGCAACCCTTCAGATGAGCTTCAGCGTCTTGAGTCTCTACATGCACGAGATGGCCCTGCATTCACCCGCCGTTGAACCACTGAGGCCTCCCTTCTCAGCCGACTCCCTCCGCGATGGCCTCGTGAATAACGAGAAGTTGACGGCCGCCCACATTAGCGCCATCTCAACATGTCTTACCTCTATCGACAGCCTCCTCGGTGCCTTTCTCGCCATGGACGTCTTCAGTGTTCGCTGCCTCCCCGTCTTCAACTTTGTCCGCGTCGCCTACGCCGTCGTCATGCTCATCAAGCTCTACTTCTCGGCCTCGGCGCCGGGATCGGAGCTTGGCCGCATCTTCAACAAGAACGACATGCAGGTTGGCCGGCACCTTGACGCCCTGCTCGACAAGTTCCGCGCCACCGCGGCTGATGACCGTTGCCGCCCCGCTGCAAAGTTCCTCGTTGTCCTTGTCATGCTGCGCAGCTGGTTCTATAAGCAGTCCAAGGCCGAGGCTAAGGAGTCGGGCTCAGTCCCTCCTACGCAGCAGCAGCAGCAGCAGCAGCAGACGCCCACTCCCATTAATAACTCGTCGTCGCAGCCTTCAGAGCGCCCTTCGACCGCAAACACCCCTCTACAGCTCCTCTCCGAAGTCGCTACAGGTGCCGGCGCCGGCGCCGCTCCTCGGAGCCGTGATCCCTCCGGCGGCCGGCCCTCGGTACTCGGCTGGGGCACGGCCATACCGCAACCCCCACAGCCATTCTTCCACGACAGCACC
>NKCI01000198.1:0-74316 GCA_003946985.1 Fusarium duplospermum | reverse complement strand
TTAATTATTAAAAATAACTCCTTAATAACCTTACTTAATAAATTAAAAATAATTATTAATTTTATATTAAAGAGGCTATATTCCTCGCTAATTTATAGCAAAAAGATATATAATTATAAGAGCTTTTTTATTTCTTAGAGTAAGTTTAAATAAAAAGTTAATAAGTGAGAAGCTTAATTTATAAGCTTCTTAATAAATAAAAAGATAGGGTTTAAGATAAAAGTTTAATAAAAAGTTATTAACCCTTTAGAGTAAAGTTTTAGACCATAAAGATAGTATATATAATACGTAAACCTAAATAAGTAACCTAGCTAAATCACTGGAGGTGAATTCTGGGTATAGTTGGAAGTTTCCACTGTCATGGGCTGGAACAAGAATACTGCTTTCTTCAAGATCCTGGCAATTCATGCCTTGGTATCGACGGTAAAGTCTCAGGCTGAGAGAAGTGAAGACTTCGCATATGCCGTTACTAGTGGTTCAAGTATGATGTACCCTTCCCTCAAGCAATGCGAGAGACGTCGACGTTTGGTATTGACTCTAGATCATTAGCCGTGACATATAGGTGCGTTGGCACCTCGCCTTATTTCAGCTCAAGTACCACTTTCGACGACGATTCGCGGACCTTTGCATTTTGCAGATATAGCCGGGGCTATGATGTAGTCCCCACGTCGTGCGACGGCTCAACTGTCTTCTACACAGGTTGGGATATAACTGGTATGGACCCATATGGAAGTTACGTTTGGTAATGTTTATGCTTTCTATTACTGATTCATCGGTATTTTCTAACCATCACTAGCTCCGAGGGCCTTGTTTGTTTCACAGCGACCATCTATGAGTCCTACAATGAAGGATTGGGCGCGTTGCCGCTAAACTTCATTAAATGTAACTACGAAGACGCCCGGCCTACGTATTTTATGGAGAACCCAGATGATTGTAGGTGGAAGTCTTTCATTGGGCTACTTTGTTTATATGTTGATTCAGGTGCTGATCTTTCTTGTAGGGACAATAAGCATTCCTGACGAGACTATTACTGTCACCGTCCCAGGCGAACCCACAACAGTCACACGGGACGCAACAGAAAGGAAGTCCCTGCCGGCCGACATCCCCATCCCAACCCCACAAGATGTGGTTGATCAAACATCTCCGTCATCGATAATTGAATCATCAATGACCCAACCCTCCACGACGCAGCCAAGTTCAACTGGAGATGGCGGTCATCATGGGCCAAGCACCGGAACTATTGCCGGCGCAGTAGTAGGAGCAGTTGCTGGAGTTGCTGCAATTGCGTGTGCTCTCGTCATAGGTTTCCGCATGGGAAGACGGCATCCACCATTGGATAACCAAGAGGCTGGGACGAGGAAGAGTTTCAGGGATACGATCAGTTCCCTCCCCCGACCGGCCATCACATGGGTCCACCCAGGTACCAAGAAGGGTCCCAATAGTGACGACCAGCACGTCTCCGTTCTACAGGTGCACTTTCCAGATGATGCGACAGGGACAGGTACGAAGGGGCAAGCTGAGTTACCAAGTCCAATATCTCCAATGGCCGGGGGTCAAGCTCAGAACATATCGCAACCCATCAGCACCCATACCAATACGGCAGCGGGAGTCGAAAGTCCCAGTGCTGAACTCCCGACAGGGCCTGAGTCTCAAGGCTGGGCTAGATCGGAGAGCCATCCGTTTCCGTACGAGGCAGACTCAACGCGGCACTGAGTCATAAGGTATCACGGGCATGAGGGAGGTTCAGGCACTGTACGGAGCCTCAGTAAAGGCATCCGGCGCGAGAAGAAACAATTGTATCTGTATTAATGTCTATCGTGGTTGTTTCCATCACCCCCATTCCTGAGATTCTTCCCTTCTCGCTCGCTAGATATTGCTGCTTTACATTGTAATAATAGTGGTTGGATGCGCTCCCCCACCAAGGATGAGCAATCATCGTCGCTGATAGGCCAATGAGTTACTCAGTTAAAGCTGTACATGACTCCAACCAACAAGAGATCTTGCTTCTTTTCTAGGCACAGTTGCAAACAAACCCGAGGACTTCTTGACGCTCAAGACTAGGGTAGGAGGCTTTATAACACGGATGACTCTGTTCTTCCTGTGATAACGTCGGCCACGACCCGTAGGTAGTCGCCAAGATAAGCTATCGTGGTTACAGGGTATAGGGGTCTGCAATGTTATTTAGTATACGTGAGCCACAAGGTGCGGCGAGTAACGGGAAGTCTAATAGTTCCCTCTTAGAGAGATACCTCTCGCTATGGTCTAATAAAGGCTACGATACATAATAAAAGCTCTTCGTGGCGAGGTAGAAACGTCCCCATCTTTTAACATTACAGACCCCTACACCCTGTATCTCTTGGCAACTTGTCTTCGGAGGGCGCCCTAACGCCGGGGATCAATGCCGCGCCAGCCTATCTTGCTTACCCCGCAAAATGAGTTACGGGGTCAGGGCCAGCTTATCCCGGTAGACGGCCATGTGACTTTCCCGACTTCTCGTCCCACTCAACCTCCTCTCCTTTCGAACAGCGAGGATACTCAACACCTGCCGAGTCCCACTCACCAATCATGCCTCCGACATTACGCTCTGGCCGCAGGCCTCGCAAGCATGGCAAGACTTTTACTGGTTGTTGGACATGTCGGAGTCGCAAGGTCAAGTGTGATGAGGCGCGGCCGAGGTGTCGTCATTGTTTGAAGAAGGGTATTGAGTGTGAGGGATATGATATTCGACTTCATTGGCTACCTCCAGAAACTGGCTGTGAACCTGAGCCCTCCACCTCAGAATACCAAGCCAAAGCTTGTCGCAGCCAGATCCCATTCGGTGCGTACTTAACATCTAAGTAGAATGCTGGTTAATAGGTGTCGTAGGCTCAACAGGGCCAGCTCTGCCGTGGTCTCAAGTCGAGGAGATTCTTGTCGTGCTTGACACCCTCCAAACCCAACTCAACGATACCGAGGGAAAGGATAGAGCCTCTCGATTCATTAATGGTTTTGGTGTTTTTGACTCTCATGGCCGAGCATCCGTCCAAACCTCACAGCCATCATCACCGACTTCGGAACCACTCATCATCGACCCCAATCTCACCACCTCACTGGTACCGTTCAGTCCTGAACCTTTAGAGATCAGAAACTCCACAGGCTTGCTGTCACCGGAAAGCGCATCCGAATTATCGTCGCTGTCTTCTCTCTCCTCTATTCAGCTTTCAATTTGCGACCAAGCTTTCGTCAATCCTTTCTTCGAGGATGATCTAGGCCAAGAAAGTCCCAGCTGCAACTTTTCAGGTCACGAAAATCCTCCCAATGCTCAGGAAGATCCGGTACAAGACTGCTCTGCCAACGAAGACTCACAAACAGCCCTGAGCTTCCCTATCGCGCCATCTCCCTCCCCCGAACTCACCGGCAAGGAGCGGTTCCTGATGCATCACTATATGAACAGAGTTGTGCACCTCTTTTGCGCCCTGGACAACCCCAAGAGCCCATGGAAGACGATCCACTTACCTCGCGCACTGCAGAGTGCTGGAGAACTGGTCATCCAGGGCTCAACATCTCAGATCAGAGGTGCCTTGAGGAATGCATTACTCTCAGTCAGCGCCTTCTGCCTCTCCAACGATAAGGACCAGATACAGGATGAGGATGCCCGAAAATGGAGAAAGGATGGTATCTGCTACCGTGGAATCGCCATTAAGCTTCTGTCAGAGGCTATTGCACCGGCGTCATTCTCCAAGTGCCGGCCCAAGTATAAGGAATTCCTTGCCACCATGCTATCCATGATCTCGATTAACGTAAGTACTGGCATCTTTCATCATAGAAGAAAGCTCATAACACTCTGAAGGTCATGTCTGGGGACACCGCAAGTTGTAGCCTGCACCTCGACGCCGCCCACGGATTGATCACTCACGCCAGGACCTGGAAGTCGAAGTATTCGAACAAGGCTCAGGCCCTTCACCGAATCTACTTCTTTCTTAGAACCATATACGAAAGCACCGCTATACACAGCACAACGACTTGCGACAAACTCTGCGAGGCTCGCATAGCAGGGTCGTTCTGTACAGGCGAACCGACCAACTTGCTCCATAACAGCCCAGGAACAACACCTTCAGTCACATCATCCAAGGCTTGGTCTAGTGGAGATGCATATGAAAGCATATATGCTATACCGCAAGACCTTTTGATGCTGCTGAACAGAGCTGTCGAATTGATTAGTAAGGTAACGGAAGCGAGAGAGACATCTATCAGCACAGATATTCCACCACATTTAGTCGAAATGTGCGATGACTTGGAAAGGAGTATCATGGATTACGAAGCTGGAGATATCGATGCGGATGACATGTCAGGTACGACATCATCAAACCTGTCCATCATTCAGCACCAGACACGAGCTTTTCACAACGCCGTCATTATCTACTTCGCCCAACATATTCGCCTAGTGGGACACCGCTACGTCCAGTCCTTTGTCGAAAATGTTCTCGACAGCATCGAAGCCATAGAGCGAATCAAAGCGGAAACCAAGATTCTGGCAACACCACTCTACTGGCCGGCATTCATCGCCGCGAGCGAAGCCTTTGACGCTCGACTGCAGAGTAGGTTTCGGTCTTGGTATAATCAGGTGGAGAGATATGGCATTGAGTACATCCGTGCTGGACGTTGCATCTTGGAGCAAGCTTGGGCAGAAGGGCCATCTCGAGGCACCCGTGTTACCAGTCAGTGGAAGACTGTGGTCGAGAGGACTGGCTCGACTCTCATGTTGTCTTGAGTGGTGTATTATTTCCAATGTCAGGATTCCCTCTGAGAAACTGTGTTCAACATTGTACCATACTGCTAAAATAGAGCGTCGTGTAACCTTATTTCGCTTCCTCGGCCAAGAATGGGGGTGCCTCCTGGCCAGCTCGCCACTTGTACTTGCTCCCAGGATGATCCTCCGGCAGCCTCTTCGAGCCGATGAACACTTCTCTCGCCGTGGCACCCTCCTTATCAACCCCGGACCTGAATACTCCACGACGACGCAGTTCGGGGAGTAGAAACTCGATAATGTCCTCGAAACTGCCTGGGTTAACAATGTGTGATAGGTTGAACCCATCGACATCCGCAACTTCGACCCAGTGCTCTAGCTCATCTGCAACAGTTGTGGGACTTCCGATAATCTTAGCCCCGAGGCCGCCGATGCTGATGTACTCGGCAATCCTTCGCTTGGTCCAGGGGAGATTGTCTGTTCCCGGGACTGTATCCGACCATCGGCGGAGGATGGACCGAATGCGAGGAGCCTCAGTAAGACGAAAGTCCTCATCATCTGAGTAGCTCGATATATCGATACCAGTCCAGCCGCCGAACAACGCCAGAGCACCTTCGGTATCAGCATATGACAAGTACTCATCTCGCTTTGCCTTGGCTTCTTCATCTGTTGCTGCAACAATGACGGCAATCCCAACAATGATCTTGATGTGGTCGGGATCTCTACCCTCCTTAGCAGCGATGGCGCGAATGTTGTCCACCGTCTTCCTCACGCTTTCGGGTGTCTGGCCTCCGACGAAGATGGCCTCGCCGTGCTTTCCGCCAAAGCCGTTGCCAGCCTCAGATACACCAGCCTGGAAAAGGAAGGGTGTTCGCTGTGGCGAGGGCTCGACGAAATGAGGGCCGGGCACCTGAAAGTATTTGCCCTTGTGGTGAATCTGGCGAACAGCATCCGCAGCGATATAAGTCCCGCTCTGACGGTCTGCCAGTACGGCATCATCTCGAAAGCTTCCTTCCCAAAGTTTGTAAAGAACCTCGAGATACTCATGCGCGATAGCATATCTCTCGTCATGGGGGATTTGCTCGTCTAGCCCGTGGTTTCGAGCTGCACTGTCGAGGTACGAGGTGACAATGTTCCACGCTACACGGCCCTCGCTGAGGTGATCAACCGTCGAGAGCCGCCGAGCAAGAGCATAGGGCTTTTCATAGGTCAGACTTGCCGTGACCCCAAAGATGAGGTTCTCTGTCGCCGCCGCCAAGGCCGGGACCAGATATAGCGGGTCGTTGACAGGATACTGAGCCCCCAAGCTCAGAACCGGGACCACATTGGCCGGGCCTTTGTAGATATCGTATGGCCCCAGCGTATCGGCAATGAACATGGCATGGAAATCGGCCTTGTCCAGCAACTGGGCGAGATCTGTCCAGAAAGATAACTTCTTGTACTGATCCGTCTTATTCCGGGGATGTCTCCAGAGCCCCGGAGCCAGATGGCCAGGCGTATTCATGACGAAGGCGTTGAGGATGATCTGTTTCTTATGAGCAGAGCCATTGTTGTCTGAGGACGCGCTCTCGTTGCCTGCCATGACTGGGATGTTCTGTTAGGATGGTAAAACTATCAGGTTAATGAGCTACAAAGCAGAGACTTGTTAGGGAGCGGCGTGGACGTACCAAAGTTTTCTGTTTAAGGGTGAAATTGCAAAGCTTTGGAAGACTTGATATATCGAAAGCCCGGGAATGTGTTAATAAGTGGCAATGAATAAATAATGAGAACCAGTGTCGTTCAAGGAAGCGGGGTGAGACGGCTACATTGCACCATCGAGTGGAACTTTTGACAAATTACAAGACGGGCCAATCTTGTTCCATTGTCGTTCTATGGCGCAATCTGTCGTGCATTATGCGGATCTAGACGCCAAGATAACTGTAGTCTGTGTTGATAGGGCAATTGTGAATTATTCACCTCAGGCTTCTGCATCAGAGCCAGAGTGTTGGCGCAAACTGGTCATATGAGACTCACGTCATAGTAGAGACTGAATAGTCACTATTGTAGAGTGGGGTATTCATTGGCAATTTTGACTGTTGTTCCTATGCCCAACACACTCGCCATGTCGACGTAACAAAATGT
This sequence comes from Fusarium duplospermum, assembly GCA_003946985.1. Lineage (NCBI taxonomy): Eukaryota > Fungi > Ascomycota > Sordariomycetes > Hypocreales > Nectriaceae > Fusarium > Fusarium duplospermum. Next base: position 67,469 of record NKCI01000198.1, on the reverse strand, counting down.
CCCAAACCACAACTCCAAGATTCCGGCACCCATTGTATCAAGTTGAAACTAATCCTATATTGAAACGATAACCCGCATAAATGAGACAGTTGTTTCCTTTCCCCGCTGATAACACCAGACTTTGCACACAGTGAGGCCCGGCATGCTAGGACGCCGTGACTTTGGCCTTGCTCGACCTACCAAGCATTTCCATCAACGCCGCAAGCAGTTGCAAGATGGTAAGCAAGGCAGGGATCTGGAGGATCTTGAGCATAGCTTCTTGGTTCGTGTCTAAGCCAGTCATCACGAGCGCCGGCTTTGTCTCCTCTTGTTGGCCTGTCATCTGTTCCTGTTCGTCTTCCGGGGCTATCACCGTGTTTGATGTACTCGAAAATGAGTTTGCGGGGGGTCTGCCAATTATTTGTTGTTCGATAGGGCGCGTCATGTTCTGGATCAATCGTGTGATGTTTTCCACAGTTGGTTCTGTGGGATCCTGGCTGGCCTGAATCTTGTGGTTTTCTAGGCCCTGAAGCACCCTGGGGCCCTCAAGGGATGGCAAATCGGTCGATTTCCCAAGCGTTTTCTGCTTCGCATTGTCGTCCTGCGGTGACTCCATCTCGCAGGTAGCAAGGCTGTCGGTACTGGGAGAGGTTGACCCAAACGATACTGTAGCCGTATCGGGAATTTCGACTGGAATATCCTGATAGTTTTCCAACTCCATAGCTCTTGGCAATGACCTAGCGGGCTCATCAAGCCGCTTTTGAAACTTCTCGGGCTCTCGAAAGTCAATCAAGGTTGTCGTCTGGCCTTCTCCGTTCTTCTTGGTCGACCTGAACTTCAGTTTGGAACCGAACCGCTCGTTCCACGCCAATTTCCCCTCGATTTCGACCTTCATAAGGAATGGCTGCCCCGCATGGTGGAAGGAGAATGCTGTGTGAACACAACTGTTCCGAAATGACTGACGTTCAAGCTCGTTGGGTGTAAGAACCCATTCCAGAGTCTTGTACGTCCCAATGGGTTTGCCAGGCAGGAGCTAGCCGTTGAATGACCATCGGGATGATGATTTGAACACTCTCTCAGAGTTCATGCCAACACCTCCAGCTCCACCACCCAAGACATGAAACTGGGGGGTCACACTCATTGTTTGTTTAAACTCGGTGCACTTCTCCTCACCAACGAGCTGCTTAGGGCCATACCAGTCCGTCATTTGGACGGGGCAACTCGATTTCTGATATCCACGGCGCGGCTGAGGCTTGTAAGAGTTGAGGCATTCGTCATACTCATCCAAGGTCACAGTGACTGTCGCGCTCTTGACCCTGCAGCCTCGAGGCGGTCCAAAGTTGAGATTCATGTAGATGATGCCGGCTGGAAACCGTTTGCTCCCTAAGCCCAAGACGCCCCATTGAGACTTTTCAAAGAGGAATTGGCAATCGACTGTCATGCTTCCAATGGATTTGGTTGCCACGCTAGTATGGCTAGACCAGTCGTCGAAACGGCGAAAGGGCTCGCATCGCCCAAACCGTCTCAGGAGGGCGGGACGAGGCAGTTGATGATCTGACATGACGGTTGGTTTCTAACAAAAGATGTAGTAAATGATTTATTGCGGGGAAGGTTTTACTGTCAGCTGGGGAGCTGAGGGACGAAGAAAAGACTGCACAGTTGCACAACACAGCCTGATTCTTTGGTCGACCACAGCATTCTCTCCATGTGATGCACAGGTCACTTGGCGGTAAGAATTACGAGACCATCTGGACAATGTCTACACCATCTCGCTATGGTGGATGGCAGAAGTGCAAACACTGCCTGATGAAAACCATTTTCAACCATATTGGTTGGTTAATCACGAAAGACTGTCAAACGCACATGTCTCGTCACTCCTCTTGCATAAACGCCCCCGAGGCTTTTTCCGGCCCTCGGAACGAACTGTGCTGTGTGCTTTTGAGAGCAACCTAGAGGCCTCCAGCCCGGTCTGCTCTTTTTGCTCACACACAACTCGCCTATTTCTCGCAGAGGAGTGAGTGCGACTGACCTCCCGGCTACGACAAGACGACCACATATGCCTCAGGGCCCCATGGTACAAGTGAAGACACATGCAACGCTGAAAGAATTTTAGCCGACACAATGAACCATGGGGAGAGTTCCAGGCACCCCTACATGGGGACCGAAGCCACGGGTGCCTCGAAAACTAAGCCATCCCGAGCGCAGCTCTGGCGCGAAATCTTCGAGCCCTCTAAGCAAGCCAATGACTGGATGCCTGCGAGGGTTGCTTCTTACAAACAAATCACCCCTGATAGTCCAGAGCGCAAGCATATTCAGACCGAACAACGGCCGGCATCAAGGTCCTCGAGACACAGGGATCGAGAACAACGCGTGTGGTTTGACGAAGATAGACACAACATCGAGTCTCGTTCTGGTTCACCCACGAAGTTTGACGCGATCTGCAATCCCAGCCGTACCAGAGATGTGGCAGTGCAGCTCCGATTCGAAGTCTATGCTGACTTGGATGACGAACTTGAAGTATTCAATCGACTCGTACGACGAGGCGAGTTTGGGGACGCCAAAACCTTCTTCGATGAGCATCTTTTAGCCCATATCTCGAACCCCTGGGTCTTTGTCCAGTACGCTGAGATGCTCCTCGAGATGGGCGACTACAACTCGATCCTTCAGCTCGATCCCGAGCCTGTGTTCCGATTCCTGCAGTTCTGCGGCCAAGGCGAGGATTTTGAAGCTATGAGAAAACTCGAGATCAATTGGAGGCTACTCAAGGCTTCTTGCCTATGCCGTAGTCAGCATCAGCTACAGCCGGTCTTGGATGAGGTTTGCCCGCCCAGCGAGATCATACCAGTGTCAGAAAAGCTTGGGTCAACAGAGGTACGCGAATCAATCGGCAAGTCTAAATCTTGACTAAACAGAAGTGCAGGTCAAAATCATTTGCTTGGCAATGAATCTGATGTATCTTACCGATCGAGCCAGTGCCTGTACAGCGGCTTTCCCAAGCAACTTGGCACGCTGGGGAAACTGGGGAAAAGTTTACGAAGAGCTCCAGGCTCAAGGCCGCATATGGGACTTCCGAGACCTCTTTACCACATCTTGTGTGTGTTTTGGTATTGAGATCACCGAAGAGCAATTCTTCCAGTCGGGAACCGTTAGCGAAAGGCTTGTGGAGGACTGGAAGACCTTTAGAGGTGATGATGAATCTACGATGCTCGCCATTCTAGACATCTTTTCGACCATGGCGCTCCTGGATATCAATCATGTCAAAGGAGGGCTACTCGCTGAGAAGTACCTTTCCATGGCGAACACCATCGTTGAGACCATGATACAGGAGATGCCACATTGTGCCAAGAGTCGCCCTTTCCTTCGGTTCATCATCAGCCAATCATGCATATCTCTACGAAGGGGCAGGAAAAGTGAATTAGCATACGGCTATCTTTTTGGCTTTCCTGGTTTGGCCGTTTTCCCGTTGGACATTGGCACACCATACTACATACCAGTTCATCAGGAGAACCCAGGCTGGGAACCACCGCATCTTCCCAAGAGCTCCTTTGAGCCTCTTGAAATGGTATTGAGAGCCTCTAGGGAGCTCAAGGACTATCGAACACAGACATTGTGCCTCAGGGAACTTGCCGTGAGGAGTCGCGAGCCCACTAGCTTCTTGAAGGAGTTAACATGGCTGCAAAAGGAGATTCAGCAAGACATGGAGGGCTGTCTAACAACATGCCTCTCCAGATATCTTGTCGAAAGGAACATTGAATCCAAGGCAGAGCTCTTGGAAGATTTGAACGACTTTGGGCGGTGGCAAGACCCGTCAAATCTCATCAGTCCCCGCAAAGCATGCGCTCGAGACATCATCCAGCTCGCCCTATCACCACACCCGAACCGTTTCCCTCAAAGCGTAAGGGCAGGCCTCAGGCACTACGAATGGGTGCCACAGTCTCTTCGGCGGTTCATTGACCAACATGTGGAAAGACCATCCAGCAGGCCCATACCGGGAGTCCGGTATGTAGACGACCGAGCAACACCATCGATCAGCAGACAACAGTCGTCAGTAGATGGCAGCTTTCATATTAGCGAAAGGCGTCACGAAGATAGTCGTGAGCTGAGTCTAAGGAGACTGTCCCATGGTCGACCAACACCTCCAGTAGAGGAAGAACGTGAGTATCCCAAGCTTTCCCGAGGGTGTCCTCCCTTATTGATGCCTTTGCAGATCGTGTAGATGAGATTGAGTCAATTTCCAGCGGATTTCCAACTACTAGGCCCTCTTCTCGGGCATCGTCACGTGTTCCGCTGATGCGGAGAGCTACTGTAGAGGATGACGTTGGGTCAAGTGAGGATGAGGTACCCGACCATATATACTAGATTGTAAAGCTAGGGAAGTCGGCAATTATAACTATACCGTGATAAATTTCTGAAGAGTATTTAAATCTCTCAAACATAATCACCGGTCTAACAGACACCCACGTCCCGATGGAACGTGCAAGATCCGAAGTGATCTATTGAGAGCATTTTTGGTGTGTGGTAGCCTGTTTTTCCCCAATTGGCAAAATTGAGGGCGACACTTTCATCCTTGCCCTTGATTTGCTTTAATGCGGTCAAGGCAATGACGATTAGCACATCATTCCACATCCCAAACGGGGAGTATCTTGCGGTCGTGTACAGTGACGTTGACCTTCAAGCACGAAGTCAGCACTAGGAATGCAGATGGCGCGACCCCTGACATTGAGGGCATCGGTCTGTGGAGCAGAAAGCCCCTTCCAGGCATTGAACCTCCAACTACCGAGCGGTACAATACCGTCAATGCATAACTAGATAATCATGTGGTTAAGCTGACATACATAGGACCGCGGAGACGGAGAGTTGTCCTGCGTCCCCAGTCACCGGGGGCAATGGTACGGGCTGCAGGCCATCCAGGCTGAATTACGCAACCTCATATGGGCTCTTCCTCTTCTACGCATGGTCCGAGCCCTTGCAGATTATCCAAGACCAGAATATGCACGGCTAGGTATGAATGGAAAGCCTTGTTTACTTGGTAGATAGACCCAGCGCGGCTTGTCACCTCTTTGGGACTATGCCGCGACGACAGAAAACTAACTGCCGAGACATGACCTATTCTGCAAACCGAATGCGGGAAAAAAGGTGACACCACTTCAGGGAGGTGAACTAGCTTATTCTGTTCGAAGAATCGTGAATACAGCATAGCGGAAATACATAATACAGGGTTTAACTATTACTTCAAATATGATGGAGGTTGGTTTAATTTGATATATTGCGATCATACATAATTCAGAAGAATCAGTTAGTCTCCTTGAATCATCTCGTGTGTCGTTCACCTGTTGACGAGCGTGTCGTCCAAATGGCATCCTACAATGTACGTAAGAATTTAACCTTCATATCCTCTTTATTTGAGTCCACGGCGCGCTATGTTACTTCTCTGGGCCTGTACTAAGAACAAGGTGTGAAGGGAAATGCACCTCTGCCAGGGCCTTGGTACACTGCAGCTGACATTACGGCCTTACCGGGATGTTGATGGCATGATATATATAGCGCTCGATATTTACTACTATATGCGGATTTACTCTAACTCTTTCAGATCGGCTCAATTCATACTATCGTATCTTTCACATCACGGCACCACATTCGGCTTGACGGCATGGCTACAAACGGAAACACAGCAATCGCCAATGGGACTGATCAGCCTCCAGTAGACGTTGTAATTGCCACAAGCCCGAACAACCTCGACGCTGTCCCCGGCCTTCTCAAAGAGATCACGGCGGGCGTTAGTGCTCTTTCCACCGGCGGCGATGAAGCCCGTCATGGATTGCTCATCAAGGCCCGCACCCTAGTCCAATCTCTAGAGACGCCTAGAGAGACCATGGTCAAGCACACATGGGCACAGGTAAGACACTTTCCCGGATGCCTGTCGACAAGCTAACGAGTTTAGACTGGTGCCATTGCAGGTCTCTCTTTTGGTGTGGAGAACGGATTATGGAAGCTGATGGCCAAGAACGGTGATCGGCCTCAGAAAGTCAGCGAACTTGCTGCCAATCTCGTGGTTGATCCATTGCTTCTCAGTTAGTATCGATGGTAACTGCTTTGGCATGAGCTGATATTCCCTAGGCCGATTGATGCGTCACCTCGGTGCGATGGGATACGTCACTGAGGTCGATGTTGACGTGTATAAGCCAACAAACTATGCCAAAGCCATGAGCATTCCAATCATCAGCGATGGATACCTTGCGATGTACGTGTTTCCGCTTTTCCTTCTGTTAATGCTAACTTTCTTTCAGGCTATCTTGCACAAGTCAAGGCCCTATCAAGTTTCATGAGTACTCGCGCAAACGCGACTTTGTCAACCCTACCAACGCAAAGGACACACCTTTGATGGATGCCTATGGCACTGACATGGACATGTTCGCGTGGCAACAGTCTCTAGGCTATGGGCCGCATTTTAACCATCACATGGGCGGCTACAGACAGGGTCGCCCGCCATGGACGAGCTTCTATCCAGTCAAGGAGAGGCTGATTACGGGTGCAGACAGCAACCCTGATGCACCGTTCTTTGTGGATATTGGCGGCAGTATTGGTCATGATCTCATGGAGTTTCATCAACACCATCCTGATGCGCCAGGAAAACTCATCCTCCAAGACTTGCCGGCTGTCATCGGCCAGATCCAGCAACTTGACCCAGCCATCACGCCAATGAGCTATGATTTCCACACGGAACAGCCCATCAAAGGTATGACTACTATCTTTGTTCCCGAAATAACATTAACAATCAACACAGGTGCCCGTGCGTACTACATGCATTCCTGTCTTCATGACTGGCCTGATGACGTGTGCAAGAGCATTCTTGCTCGTATCTCTGAAGCGATGAAGCCCGGATACAGCAGACTACTTATCAACGAAAATGTCATTCCGTCAAAGGGGGCATACTGGGAGACAACGGCTTTGGATATGGTCATGTTGACATTGTTCTGCTCGATGGAGCGAACCGAGGCGGATTGGTATAATCTCATTGAAAATCTTGCTGGGTTGAAGATTGTCAAGATTTGGAGCGGTGGGAAAGGCGTTGAGAGTGTGATTGAATGCGAGCTGCCCTGAAAGTCATGTCGGACTCAAATTTGCTCATGGGGTGTTTTGACAAGCAAATGTCGTATGCTCTCTTTGTTCTTTTGATGGTGGTTCCTCATGTCGGTATCTAGAGCGAAACAGAGCACGGTCGAGACTTGAAAGACCTCTTTCAGTACTTAATAAAGACCAATTATTTTCAATGGCCGCTTCCCTCAACGCACAGGGCATTCCGGGTTATAATTAGATATAGAAGCCTTGGGAAGTACCTATGGTGAAGGCCATGCTGAAACAATGGCAACATGAACACGGCTCGAGGATGGAGAAGAACAAAGACCGACAGCATTATTTATGTCCGCTCAAGACCCATGTTTTTTTTTTACCTTCAAACTCCCACTTCATCCAACTTTTCACTTATTCTTACACTTTACACTACGAACACAAAAATGACTCAACCAACCCGCGAGGGCCTTGGCTGGACTGAGCGTGACACCTCCCGCATTCGTCTACCGTTTTGGACGACTAAACCCAAGCTGCGGGCAATCGAGGTAGTCTGTCGCCGGGTCTTGGACCTCCAATCCGAAGAAGTTTGCACTGCGAAATTCTTCTCATCTGGGTTATTCAACAGATTGTATCTCATCGATATCCCATCCCGTCAGCAGCGTCTTCTCCTGCGAGCCTCCCTGCCTGTTGATCCTTATCACAAAACGGTGGGAGAGGTCGCTACCCTGGAATGGGTCCGACGCTTTACCAACATTCCAGTACCTTACGTTATCGCCTATGATCCATCGCCGAACAATGAGATTGGCTTTGAGTGGCTCTTGATGCCCTTTCTTCCTGGAACGACTGCGTATGAAGCGTGGCCCAACATGTCCATGACGGCCAAGGTGGCATTGACAAAGCAAGTAGCCGAGTTCAAAGCTCAACTTCTCAGCGCTTCCGAGGTCAACGACATGCGAGGGATTGGAACAATGGCCTCCCCGTCTGAGAAACCAGGCTACCTCGTGTCAAGGTATCGGTTCATGGGTGACCACTTTCATTATGACGTACCCAGAGGGCCCTTTCACTCTAGCCGCGAGTGGTTGGATGCAGAAATCCGCATTGCTAAGTTGTCGATGGGCACTGATTATCTTGATGGGCAAGATAAGTTCTACCTTCCCGTTGAGTATTTCCTTGAAAAGACTGATGAGCTCCTCGAGGATCTACCAACTGTTTTTCCTGTCACTGACGAGCCGGAGCCGACAACTATCTTCCATCAGGATCTTAGGTTGGAGAATATTCTGGTTGACGAGAAGGGCGTCATTACCGCGGTACTCGACTGGGAGTTTTCCGCGGCGGTACCTCGTTGGTTCGCAACGATAATGCCCGAGTTTCTACGGGGTGTGGAGAGGCTGCCAGAGACAATTTCCGGCATTCGGAGCCTGATCGACGAGATGGACCGCGCTCGCGCTAATGAGGGATTGGAAATATGCTACGGGTATGACCCGACGAGGTATGACCCGATGGAATATGAGCGGGCTCAGCTGGGAAAGGTATACACAGACCGTATGCGTGAGCTGAGACCTACCTGGGACGCTGAGGTAGCCGACAGCGCCTCGAAATTGGACTTCTTCTGGAATGTCAAACGTACAGAGGCTGGCTAGTGGCCGTGAACAGTTTCCGTATGTGTCACTTTGACATTTAAACATGGATACAATTTCAGGCCTGTTGATATCTGGACTATCTGGACGGATGGTTGACTTGCCATGATGTTGCCGAAAATGAAGAAGAATGGTTACAACAGCAAAGAATGCTTGGATAGAGACGAGCACGACGACAGTGATTATTAGAGAATGTTGCAAGATTGTATTAAAGTTTGTAAATTGTCATAGAAAACGCTAGCATCGCATCACTATATGCCCTTCCTCTCCTGTATGTGAAGACTGTGGACTCTTCAATCGACCTTCTTCTCCACATCCACCTCCTCAGCAGCCCTCTGGGACGAAGTCGACCCTCCTGAGACACCTTCCGTAGGAGTAAGTCCACCGTTCATGTAGTGATCCTCCCAGTCAACATCGCTAAGGTACTTGAAGTCAAGTCCACGAATCTCATGCTCCTCACTGGCGCGGATATGCAGACCAGGGATCTTGTTGATGACGAAGAGCAAAAGGCACGAGATGCAGAAGGACCATGCGGCACAGGTCACGGCACCAGCAAGCTGAAGTCCAAGCTGTCGCCATTGGTGGTTCCACCATCCACCAGCATATGCGTCACCTGAAACACCATCGAGAGCTGGGACGAACTGGGCGGCAAAGAGACCGGTGAGGATATCGCCGATAACACCTCCGACGCCATGAATGGCAAAGATATCGAGGCCGTCGTCGATGCCGATGAGATACTTGTACTTGACGGTGAAGTAACAGAAGGCGGATGTGATGAGGCCAATAAGGGTAGCCACGTACACGGGAGCTGTAAGTTACCAGTTAGCATTGCGAAGGAAGGACACCGACACTTAAGACATACTGAAACCTGCGGCAGGAGTAATGCCAACAAGACCGGAAATGATGCCGGAACAAAAACCAACCAGACTGAACTTGCGTGTGAACAAGTAGTCAAGAAGGACCCAACCAACACCACCACCACAAGCAGCAAAGTTGGTGTTGACCACAACGTAGATAGATCGAAGACTCAAATTGGCAGTGCTAGCGCCGTTGAAAGCGAACCAACCGAACCAGATAAACACGGTGCCGATGCACATGAGAAGAGGATTGTGAGGTTTGTAGTGAACCGCCTTCTTGCGATCCGTCGTGGTGGACTCGGAGAGTCGGGGGCCGAGCATCATGGACCAGGCGAGCGCGCCGAAGCCGCTGGCGATGTGGACGGGGCCGGATCCGGCGAAATCGTAGAGGCCGAGCTTGTAGAGCCATCCGCTAGGGTTCCACTCCCAGTATGCGAGGCTGATATCGATGTTAGTGGGTAGTTGTGATGGTGTGCGACGGAGAAGCTTACATATAGTAGACGAATGTGGTCCAGCAGAGCAGGAAGACCATGCTGGGGAGGAGACGGCCACGCTCGAGCATGGCTCCGGCCAAAATCATGGCGGTAGCAGAAACGAAAGTGAAGCCAAAGGCGGCATCTGAACCAGTTAACGATTTGCTAAATCCATGGGGCCATTTCCACTGATCACGTACATAGAATCTCGGGGACATCAGAATTGGCCATGGACGGCTGCGCAAGAACATTGTGAAACGCAGCAAGCGACAGGTCTCCCCAGATAGGATTGGTAGTCCTCGACTGGTACAGCGAGTACCCATAGATCCAAAACTGAATACCGCACGCGCACGAGCAAAACAGGGACTGAAGGACCATAGTCAAGGCCGCCTTTCGACGGTGCATTCCCGCGTAGAGGAAGCCGATGGCGGGAGTGATCTGCCAGCAGAGAATTGTGCAGACGAGCAGCCAGCACAGATCTCCCTGCATAATTTCACAACAATTAGTCTCTACTGCAAACGTCGCACTTCACCAATTGATGCCGTACCTTGTCGTATGGGGCATTGAGATCATGAGTCACGGGGTTACCACCGGTGGGATCGACATTGTAGTCGGGCCACTCGGTGACGGGAGTAATCGTCGTGCTCGCCATTGTCTAAGCGTTTAACCTAGAGAAACCTGTCAAACTGTCTGTGACGGAGGATCATCCTCGGTGTGGGCCTCGGCTCTCTATTTAAACAAACGAAGCCCTCTATCAGCAGTGATTGATCTTCACCTTGGTGTTTCATCCTCACCTCGTATTTTGTCCGCATCTGGTTAATTCATCCGAGATAAGCGGTTGCAGAAGCTAAGATAACCTTGTTGTTCTGGGCGGTAGCGTAGATCTGTTATCTACGAGGCGGGCTACGTGGTTGGATGATTTGGAGATGGGCGTAGATAACGGGCCAAAGGAGGGGGGGACGCGTAGTGTATTGGCCCTATCCCCTTCTCTGCAACACCAGCTCACCGTTATCTCGAGCAGTCACTATTGGTTCCCTCGGGTTGATAAGATAAAAAACAAGGGGTCTTTAAAGTTACTTGAAGTAGCATTATGCTTATCTTGTCCATGCATAGAAAAAGCCACGGCTTCCGCGCCACCAAGCCATCGATCGAGTCGTGCGGAATGAATGGGAGTCGGGGGATTTGAAGGATACAGGTAACGGGAGATTGTTAGGCTTCTAATCCACGTGGCAGGGGATGCGTTTGCATCGATAGTGTTGTTTTTAATCTAGCTGTCAAAACTAACGGGGAGCTTGCCGGCAGATAGCGTTGGTAGGCTGGTCGGTAAATGAGGAGGCATCCCACGCACCTTTCGACCCAGGAGGCCGTCGACGTGATGGCCTCCTGAGTTGTTGCCCTGTCTAGCCGCCATTTGTTTCAAAGCGTGTCTCGGATGTTCCGTGACTTCTGGATCCCAAATTCCTTGGTGTGTCTTGTGCGTCGTCCCAGTCTATCATCCAAAACCACATCTGCATTCCTCACTGCCGACATATGCCTAGCCTCACTTCTTCGATTAATGCAAAATTAAGTAATGGTTTCCAGTCATCCCTTCTTATCACGGTTCCTACTATCCGCCACCGGATCTCTCCCGAATCCCGTTGTCCTTCCCACCGCATCGCCATTCGCAAGCCGGCATGGGATTGGCTATGACGCAATCTCTTTTCGGTGGATACTTTGCAAGGTGCATATCAAAATGCGGGGGACACGATGTTCTGATTTTGGGTCCGGGGTAAATAACCTGACACTTCATTCATCGGTCACGACTTTGAAGCCACATGTGAGCTTGCCAAGAAAGCCAAGTTGCTTACAATCGTAAGACGATGCCGAAATATTCGCGAGATCTAGGTTTTGGGCGCAACTGTAAGCTAGAAAGCATATGTATGTTCACTTACAACGGCTTATCTACCCGCGCAGTGGCCTCGGTAGCGACGATGGCTCCCTTCCCTATCTCGCCCAGAAATTCTTCAACCCTTGATCCGGGCCTCCCGGTTGTAAATGTGAACTTTTCACTAAGCTTCATGAGACGATGAGTTAACACGTAGTCTTGGGTAGCATAAACCACCTCTTTCCTGGCCTCGTCTCCCGATACCTCAACCTCAACTCACTTATCGGGCACCAGCCGCCAAGACCGCCAAGACCTCCACTTCCGACTTCCCCGGATCTCCATATCGGCCTCGATTAACTCTGATGAGCGTTATGATAGCGTCACCTGGTGTGCCGTGACGCACCAGGCTGCTTCGTGAGATTATGATGAAGGCGAGCGCCCAATTCACACATACACCAGAAATGTCTCGATTTGCGGAGTCTGAATGAGGTCCAAAGGTTGATTCAGCTATTAGAATATCTGCTAATTAATCTTCGAGAGGCAAAACGTCAATCGCAGGAGTCTTGAACACATCCCAACCCTTTGAAGCCTGCGGGTCTGCAAAAGGCTTAAGAACAGCGAACCGCATCTTGTAGCGTCCCTCGGCGATCTGACTTCCATTGGCCAATCGACCAAGCCACCAAAGCTCAGTTCCAAACCTTCCAACAATATCACGCGGTAGATCCTTCAGCGGCAGCGTAATGAGGTCGTTAGCATCGTCCGAGCTGGCGTTGAAATACTGCTTGTCGCCTATCTTGGCCCAACTCGTCGCAGATCCGACATAACCAGCCTTGCCGATGACGGGAGGATACTCCCAGTTTTCTTCGGTCCAGCTATCGTCAAAGATATCCCATCTTAGCTCCCGAGTGCCAAAGCCGATGCGTGAGTACACAGCGGGGAAGTCCTGAACTTCTGGGTCTAGATCGAAGGTGAAGTTGCTCTTCTCCGCGATGGGGATTTCCAGGCGGGTTGAAGTCATGGTTGGGAAACCGATAGGATACTCAAAAATGTCGCCAATGTCCTTTTCAAGGTCGGATGCGAGACCCATAAAAGGCATACCGAGAGATTCGCCGTTGTTGCCGGTGATGACGACCTTGCCGCTGTACAGGGGAAGCTTGGAACCATCTAGTCCAGCAGGAGCCTTGAAGGAGATTTTCACAGACTTTGTCTCTCCAGGCTGGATTGTCAGTTTGGCATCAGGTAGTGAGACCTGAGGGTTAATCTTCTGAGGTGCAGCCAGGACTTCTTCGCCCCAGCCCATTCGTGGTGTTCCCCAAGTCTCGGGGTCGGTAAGCATCGAGTTAAAACCGCCGTAGTTCTGAACAGAGAAGTCGTAAGTCGCGGGCTTATCTCCGGCATTGGTAATCTCGACCGTGTGCTCCTCGTTGAAATGGCGCGTATCGTTAAGAGCGAACTTGACAAAGGAGAGACTGGTGCTGTAGTCTAGAACCTTGGAAGCATTGACAAGGCCAGTACCGACCTGAGCCACTGAGGCCATGAAGTCATAGTCTGGACTATCAGAGGTCCCGTCGTGCCATTTCACAGCCTCGCCGGATGAAATGATCCTCATTGCCAAGTTCTTGGCAAAGTCAGGTCCGTGAGTAGAGCGACCGCCATGCTTGCTGATATACAAGGCTGCGATGCCTGCGACATACGGGCAAGCCATTGATGTACCACTGAAAACAGCGTATTCATCGTTCAAGTAACTCGACAAAATCTGACCACCTGGAGCGGCCACATCAGGTTTGATGAAGAGATCATTGGTCGCTCCAAGACTGGTAAAGTAGCTTGGTGCTCCTCCTGTCTCCTCATTGGGAACACCAGTGAGAGACTTCATGGGAGGAGTAGTAAAGTCAGCAGTGACATTACCACCAGCCTTGATGGTCTTGATAATGGCAGCGCCGGCCTCTCGGGTAATCATGGCGATGCTTCCGTCCTGAGAGACAGACGAAGGAGCCACGATGGGCATCTCGTTGGTGTAAATGAGGACATGAGTTGCGCCAAAGGCAGCAAGGTTCTCCTGCTTTTGGGCGAAGTTGCAACCTCCGCGGCGCACGAGAACAACTGAGCCGGTGAGATTGCGAGTGTTTTCCGGCAGAGGGCTACAGGCCTCATCCGCGATGGTTGTATCAAGGCCGAGTGGGACAACTGGCCAACCGTTGACATCGGATGGGTACCACTCGGCCGCTGGCATGTACGGCACGTTGACTGTCTCTGCGTTTCCGTCATTGTCAAAGGTCGCGTTGAAGGAAGGCGTGGCAATGACATCTCCGTCGATGGAAGAAATAGCAAGGACATGTGCGCCGGAAGAACCAGTGCTGGCGGCAAATGGACCAGCCTGGCCGTCGTTGCCTGCCGAGATGGTAACAACGACACCTTGGTCAACGATTCTCGAGGCCACTACAGCCCATGCGTTTTCGGGCCAGCCACCGAGGCTACCAATGGAGGCAGTAATAACATCAGCCTAAAAATGTTAGTTAGCTGTGCTATTATTGCTCCCTTGTGTTTAGGTACTTACTCCGTCATCATACGCTTTGAGGAAAGCGTCGATCAACACATCCTCTGTCGTTGCATCCATCTTCCCGAAAACTTTGTACACTCGGAGAGTAGCATCGGGAGCAACTCCGGTGATGCTAGGAATCTTAGCCTTCTGATAGTTGAACTAGGTGAGCCGTGTTTTACTTACAGGTCGCTCTTCCCAGCAATGATACCAGAAACATGAGTTCCATGGCCGAGGTTGTCAATTGGATCTTCATCCGGTTGCTTCTCCTCCTCTCCGGGCCATTCTGCATCATTTCTTTAGCTCAATGTCAGTCCTGAGACTGGAACATGCTCTTACCTCCATCACCCACAAAATCATATCCACCCTCGATCTTGAAACCAGGACCAAATCCTCCTCCAAGCTGTCCGTTGTCAGTCAAATTGTATCGGCAAGGTTGATGCCATTTTACGTACTGCAGGGTGAGAGTAAACAACTCCCGTGTCAACGACGGCAACAACAGCACCCTTGCCCAACACACCATCAGCATGAAGCTTGTCAACTCCAGTCATGTGGTGAATCGACGTGTTGATACCAGCAGCATCTTTACCAAAGGTCTGTAGCGGCTTCATAGGAGCCAAGGTGACCTTCTTCACCTGCCAAGCCTTGATGACAGACTTCTCCTCCTGCAGAGTATCAAGGTTCTCTTTCGGGGTCTCCACACAAGCACCCTTGAAAACATCACTGTCGAAGACCTTGACAAGCTTGACATCAGGACGGTCCGCCAGTTTATCGGCAGTGGCTTTGGGGTTGGTTCCCTATTATCCATTAATACAGTAATCTTGGTAGCTTAGTCACAAGAAGCCATACATCTTCAAACTCAATGATGAATCGCTTAGGATCTACATCAGTTTCATTCACAGCCGGAGCGGCATCTTGACCATCA
The DNA here is from genome assembly GCA_003946985.1 of Fusarium duplospermum. Classification (NCBI taxonomy): domain Eukaryota; kingdom Fungi; phylum Ascomycota; class Sordariomycetes; order Hypocreales; family Nectriaceae; genus Fusarium; species Fusarium duplospermum. The sequence continues at coordinate 52,124 of NKCI01000198.1, read as the reverse complement.
CGACGTAAAAGAGTGTTATGGCGAGCCAGAGCGCTGGCAACGCACGAAAGAGTCAAAAGAGTGTGAAACAGGCGCATAATGAATGGCAGCGGTAGGATCGCCTAAAAGCTAATAAGATCAAAGCACAAAACTCATGCAAGGAGACTATGTATTTATATGTCTTTCAGAAAAAGAGACCAAGGGGTGGTAGTGCATGATGTGCCGACAGAAGTTCCTGAATACTACCCCGGAGAAGGCTACTCGATAAGGGCTTGGGTATCTTCTCCTTACCGTACGTGTATTGGCGTCCGTCTTGGCAACCCGATACGATGCTTGGCCCTAACCTGTTCGGATCACGCGATGATAGCCATTCGATTGCAATAGTGATGCATCGACTATCGCAATAGCGACCCCCATATCAATCATGCGAAAAGCTTCTTTTGTAGAATAGTCCCATAGAGTGAGCCTACTGGTGTGATAAAGCCAGGGACGGATCTCGTATTTAAAATCGAAACTCATGCCCCTTGCATGTCATTATGTGACTTGCCCCTGAGTTGAATGTGACCTTCTATTTCTATACTATCAGCCCGGAAGTGCCCCACTTTCTGGACGACCGTTCGGGCGGGCACGGCCTCCGAAGACCGTCCATGTTCCCGTGATAAAAACGTGGGGGATTTGCTTAAAAGACAGCGTCCCCACATAGTTCATGATTGGTGGACTATCTTTAACTGATGACTTTAAGTCAAAGCTAGAGAGGAGGAGGAAGGACATAAGCAATTTACACAGATCAAAGGATAGGCCTACTTTCCAACATTAACATATTAAACAGACAAAGGCAAAGAATCTGCCTGAGATCCTCTCGACTATCTGGCGCCGGGCTTGAGTGGCAAGTTTAATATTTTCCATTGCCCTGGCCGCTTAGGTTACTACTGTCTTACCGGCTTCACGAGCACCCTGTCGAAAGATGGCCAGGATATTTGCTGCAGAATACTGTGAGTCTTGAACTGGTGAGGTTCCAACATCTCGAGCAACATCAACTAGTTCGTCCTGACCTCCTGATATTTCCTTGTCGCGAAAGTGCTACGTAATAAGTGACTGTGCGTTTGATACTGTTCTTCTGGAGGAACTGGCTGTTGGGTGAGGCCTTGGGCTGTCCTGCCCTCTGTTCTTTAAAATACCAAGATTAATATCATTACTATTTTAAGAATCATCCTTATCCTTATCTTCTGAGGCCCAGTCTATAATACTAAAATACTCTGGCAGGGAGCTGGTTGATGCTTGTGGAATCTGATCGAGGGCACTCTGTCGGTTGAGCTCCAGTGAAGCATTGGAGGAATACTGGGCCACGGCCTGGGCATCAATTGCCTGGCCTGCAGCAAGGTTGAAGTCATCTGGCGGGCTATATCCGGAAGCAGGGATCATGGATACCCAAGGGTCAAGCATGGTCGGAGCATTCATTGCTTGGCTGGTAATCGGGGTGGCGCCCATGCCAAGCGGGCCCTGGGGAAGCTCCGAGGTCGACGCTGGGATCGAGGCCAGGGCCGGGGCCGGGGTTGGGGAACGCTGCGAACCCCCGGGGAGATTAAAGATGGCATCGACAAGCTTCCTCGTCAGCCAGTAAACGTCCTGGGGCCTTTCCATATGGGGTTGGAGGATTTCCGGGATGACGTTGCACGCATGGCGGCGGCGGATCTCGACGAGACTCTCGACGTAAGGGGACGACGGGAGCGGCTCTCCCGGGAACAGCCTGTCCCATCCGCTGAACCACCTTTTCTCGTCAGTGTCGCCGGGAAGCCTCTTCAGCCTGTTGTAGTCGGTTTCAAGAAGGAAGCCGGCGTCTATCGGGGTGGCTGGCTGGCATCCACCTCGGATGTGTTCGGCCCACGCGGCTTCTTCCTCGAACTCGGTGCGGCAGTTCCGACAGCAGAGCCCCGTACGGAGATGGCACCGACGGAGATGCTGGAGGCAACGAGCCCAGGTTTCAAGGTTGCGAGCCTCGCACTTTTGGTACCGTTCGGGATCTAGTTTGTGAAATGGACAATCAAGCCTCTTCTTGGGGGATTCATTTCCGTCGGGTCTCTTGGTGGTCCCGTCCTTGTAGGAACCCCTACTTCTCTCAGTCGTTTCTATATCTTGCTGCCGGCGGATATCGATTCGAGCGAGCATGTCAACAGTGTCTTCCTCTCCTTTCCATATCGGGACGTCTGTCGTATCTGGACTTGCATGGTAGCCAACGAGGCCCTCCCGGCTCCGTCCCGTATAGAAATAGCCACTTCCAGCGTTCTCGTTTGACAGAATACTTGCTAGATCGTCCCGAAGCTCGTGAGCGGTAGCACGGCGCGTCCCAAGGTCCCCATCACTGTCTTCAGCGGTAATGTTGACGACGAGTAGTTTTTCTTTCACCAGTCGAAGTAGATCCCCAAGCGCTGTTTGACCAGAACATTCCTGGTCCTTGGAAATATGGTCCATCCAGTCAACGATATCACTGTGAACATTGACCTGTGAGTTGCTGCTATTGCCGCTGACCTGGAAGAATCCGTTGAGGCCGCTATGAAATCTTGACAACTCGTCCCAGCCGTAGAGGAGCCATACAATGAAATCAACAATGATGCAGCCCATAGACCATAGGTCAGTCAACTGTGGTTGGGCGCGTGACGGCATGTTGACCTCTGGTGATGCATACAGAACTGTGTTGGATGAGGCGCTGCGCCTGACCCGCTCTAGGTCCGCGAGCTTGAGTCTTCCCAGGCTGGCCCCGGCTTCGGATCTTAGGATACTCTCGGGCTTAAGATCGCCGTGGCGGTAGCCAGACCTGTGAAGCGCGTCGAGAGCATCAGCCAGTCCACGTAGCTGATCAATAACATCGGCCACGAAGTCTCGGCTCAGTCTGGGCCTCCTGAAGGTGGACCAATAGTCACGAAGGCTTCCCCCATCTGCGCAAGGGAACATGAGATACCTTTTGGAGCCTATCTCCATCGCAGCCAAGGCGTTTGTGATATGTGGGTGGTTGAGATGGCGGATCCTCTTTGCTACAGTTGATTCTGTGCTCCAAGCTTGGAGAAGCTGGCTGTCTTGCAGATCTGTAGGGTTGAACTGGTTCAGAACCAGTTTAATATGCGCGTTGTTGTCCTGGCGCGGCTCCATCAGTTGATTCCTTGTCTTCGTTCACTGGGGACACTTACCACCTTGAAGTACTCTTGGTGGGCCTGATGGATGCGAACCTCGAAAGCGCTGCCAAGGCCTCCTGCTCGTGCGCTAACCCAAGTAAAAGGCATGATGATGTGGTTGGGCTCAAACTGATAGTTGAAAACCTCGTTTAAAAAGACTGGAGCCGAATATCTCCACTGGCTCTGGTAGAAGATTGTCCATTTGGATTGGGGTAAGGAGAGCGGCACAGCTGCTTTTTGCTGATCACGGCGGCTTGGGTCTGGAATGGGAAGATCGCCATCACCAAAGCCTTGCTCCTTGAAATGAGTGATGGCTGTCTTGAGCTCCTGCGAGTTAAGACCGCAGTGCACCGCGGTGATGGTGAATATTCTCCTTGCGTGGGCGAGAATGTAAGAGGCAAGTTGAACTCCATCCTCCGAGTCGAACACACCTGGTATCTTCTCCAATATAACGTCCTTGGTGACGAGGTTGTCGACCATGTCTGCGGGAATGAATTTGGTATTGGGATGAGGGAACTGGCTTGACATGGATGCAGCTGAAACACGGTCCTCTAATCCCATGGGGCTCTCTACCGGCAGAGACATGTCGGGTAAGGCCTGTTCGACAATCTTACCAAGGCTCCTGATCTCGGCAGACGCACCCGAGTCTTTGTCCAACCTGGGGAGCGACCATAGGGCGAGGCATTCAAGATGCTCTGCGATATGCTCCCACATGTTGATGGAAAGGGCATCCTTTCCAGATGTAGTGAGAATTGATTCGCCGGAAGGAGACGACGGTGTTTGGCTTCTGGTAGGCCGCAGTTGGTCTTCAAGACTAGGGGATCCTGTATCTCTTGCCCGTGTCACGGTGCTATGCTCCCTGGTACTTGTACCGTGCCCTCCGGCTTTCGTACTGGATGTTACACTGACTTGCTCGTGGCAGAGCGGACAGGTAGTGGCCTCCAAAGGAACGGGGACCTTGCTCTTGGATGCGATGACGGGCCGTCGAGGGCCGGGAATATCCTGACAGTGGTCTCTCCGGAGGTGCTCAAGAAGCAGGTTTTCGCTATCAAAGGCGAGACGACCATCATGACGCAGAGCACATAGCCAACGATGAGGGCGATGAATGTATTGCGCCCAGTCAGAGCCAGGTTTCTTGTGCTGCATATGGTTGAGCCACGCCGCCCGGGTCGCGAATGCCGGTGGAAGGTTGCCACATTCTTCGGAGATGCAGACATACGGCTGTAAATCTTGGTCAACATGTAGCCTAGATGGTCAGTCTACAGCCCTCACTATACGGAGTCGCTGGGTATCATTACCTCCATTTCTTCTCATCTTCCATGACCCTCCTTGGCTGGGGCGTGCGACAGATTGGACATTGCGCATCAGCATGGCCGGGAGGGACCGTTGGCGCATTGGGATACTCAGTGTTGATAAGGGAGACGTCGGAGCATGCATCGTTGGTGTCGCTATGGTCTCCAGTGTGAACCGTCACTGAGACTGTCTCATGACCCATATCAGTCTGAAGCTTTCCCTCGCACCTATTTTGATATAGCAGTCGGTTACGCCGGTAGACTATAGAACTGGCTAGCTGGACCTGGAGCGACTCCGCCATCGAGTGAAACTTGGACTTGATGAGGTCGAGTATCTTGTTGCCAAAGTCACCGGGTTGTCTCTTCCGGGCAAAATCGAGGACCCTCTCGACTTTGCTGGGCTTCGAAGAGCGCCGAATGATGTGCGCTAGTCGATTAAGCCTATCCATGGCACCTGCGATGCCAACTATGGCACCATCGCTCGCGGCCGATGTCTCACTATCACTCTCGTTTTGTGCGGTTACGCGATGACGTTTGATGCCTGGATTTAAATCAGCCTGGGGAAGGAATAAAGAATGATCCCATACCGTGCTCAAGATTTCTCCTTAGAACAGTCAGCATGGAAATGACGAGCTCCTTCATCTCCGGGGTACTGGCCAGCCTGGTGTCGAGGCACGCTTTGGCAGGAACAAATACGCCCAGAAACGCGGCCCATGTTGAGAACCGGCCTTGAAACTCGGCCACCTGTTTGCGAAAGAGCCTCGGTGCTTGTAGATACTCCTCAAAGAGGCTCCGGCAGGCTGCGGCAGCCTCGGATATGTCATCAGACCGGATGGAGGGAGGGGGATGGTCTCGAAGGCTGGCGACTGGAAGGGGTTCTGCTCCCTCCTTAGCGACCGGCTCAGGCATCATGGGGGATGATGCGAGATTGTGATCTGAGAATGCTGATGTCCGGCTTGCTTCCAGAAGTTGAAATGCTCAACTGGGATGGGATGAAGGTGGATACGTTTCGGTTCTTCGCAAATGCGATAAAATAGGTATGCAAGATCGCTGGGGCCCTGTCATAAGGAGCTACCTAGGCGCGACCCGAAGAGACACTGAAGCAGCGACGAGATGACTACCTAGTCCTCGTAAAGCGGCTGATTTAAAAGCCGCCGCCTGGAAAGAAAGACTGATAAGGGGGTGATTGACATTAGTTGGGCACCGGAGAAATGGCGCGCTCAAGACGCCTGCGCCAAAGTTCACCGTAGAGATCTCTTTCTTCGCCCTTGAAACAAATCTGAGAGAGGGCTATCACGCCTAATGATGGCCATGCATGTATCGCCTTAACTCGGTCTATCAAAAGCCATGTCATACCCCGCACGCACTCAGGTGCGGCTGAACTCTTGGCGTATTTATCTGCTTCGTTTGATGCTGTGGTTAGACTGTTGACTATTTCATTACGCCTACTCCTCGCAAAACCTTACGGCATTGCGCCAAAATGTCCAAGTACGGCGACTTGCTTCGGTTTCTGTACAGTGGAGTTGAGGATGAGCTGCTTAGGACCCAGGGCCAGGCTCACGCTTCAATCGCGTCCGAGACAGGGGAGGCACCTCCCGGCTTACCAGCAGATGGAGAGCGCCATCAAGACGATGAAGAAGCCCTGGAGATTGAGAATCAACAAGCGTTTCTCGACTTCGAGGTCAAGCTTCCCTTCAGGTCGGATGGAACTCACGACTTTGATGCCCAGGACCAGGCCATGACCGATGTCGAGCAAAGGGCGGTGGAAGATCAGGTCACGTTTTTCAACCACCAAGTTAGATTCTTGCCCCGTTGAACCCCCGTTCGTCGATGAACAAGGCACTGATTGTGGTTTTGCGAACCGATTTAGCTCAATAACGCCGAGAGACCGTTGCTCCGAGACAACTTTAGGGACGAGCCTGATGAGTTTGCCGGGTTTCAGGCAGTCCGTAGCTACGTTACACATGCGGCAGAGCATGGCCAGGCTGATAAAACATGGAGACGAGCGCTGCTACCGTCCAAGCTTTCTGACTTTTGTGCCTGGGTCCGGAGGTTCACCAGCTTCAACGAGCTCTGGGAGCAGAAGCGCAAGCAGGAGGAAATCCTTGCTGCTGGCGATTGCCCAAGGTCGGAGGTGGCCCATCAAGAGCTGTTATACAAGCTCTTGAATGACCACAGAGAGTGTCGAAGCCAAGCACACCGCGATTTTCTTCAGCTGCCAGTCCTGGATGGTGACACGTTCAAAATGCTTCTGTCAACTTGCACAGGCCCTCACAACGAACAAACAGATACCAATCTGCATGAAGCCAGCTTCACATTCGAAAGGTGAGTAGCTGTCTATCGGGCATTTCCTTGGATTCAACCCAACTAACCCTGTTGGATACAGTGGGAGCCAGGTCGGGACGTGCTCCCATACCGACATCTGCACGCAACTCGGCCGTTATAGACGTGCTAAGCGCCGCCTATGTTTGTCTTTTGATCCATCTGGGTTGTGGCTCAGGGAGGATCCGACTGGAAGCAGGCGGGAGGTCTTGAGCACACCGAAGCCGGTCAGTCTCGCGGCCTTCTTCCAGCAAGAGAGCCTACGGGAAGACATGCCTGATACTTGGCTGAAGAAGTCCCGACTGGCCTTCCGACTGGCCACGTCGCTCCATTGCTTGTATCCAGGCCCCTGGATCCAGGAGAATTGGGAGGCTCATGTCATCCAACTACTCGACATCGATAGTCCTTGTATTCCTTGTGAGTACCATGGTGACTGGAAATCTACGAATCCTGTCTGGCAGGAATTCAGCCAACTGCAAGCCCCCCTCAACTGGGAATGGCCACTCTTCTTCCTGTGTTTTGCCCAATTGCTGGTTGACATCCGCGAAGGTAAGCCAGGAGGATCTTATCCAACGAAACCAACCAGGGACTGGCACCAAACCTTATTGTGTAAGGCTGAAGAAACACTAAGGAATGAACAACTCGAGTGGTACGGAGAAGCTATCTTGGGCTGCCTCGACTATGCCATGAACTTCATCATTGAGAAAAACAAAACCGGGGATGACAGGGACGCGGCACAAGCCGCGATACGGAGCACAATCGTGGAGAACCTGGCGAAGAATCTCGAAAAGTGGGAGGGTGCATGTGGGAATTATTCTCGGCCGGAACCCAAAGCTGTTGGGGAGCTGACGGGACAGACTGCAGCGACCAAGCCGGGCAACCATGGCTGTTCGTCATCAGCTCGCACGTCTTCCTTTACACTTTTCTCAGACGAGGAAGAGAGATACGAAGAGGGGTAAGCATTCTCGGCGCCCAGAATCACGCGTCACGGAGTAAAGGTGGTGTTGATAATCCTTGGTGCAGCTTACGAGACGACAACGATACTACAGACTTCCTGAATCGAATGAAGAACTTCACACCCAAATTTATCAAGCCCTTGATTGATGGAAAAACGCTTCCTCCTAATTACAAGCGTATCCGAATCGCGGTGCTCGACACAGGACTTCACATCGACGAGCAGGACACTCAAGACACGCTATTGAAGTTCAGCTCCGAAAGAGTACTAACTAAGCATTCAAAAAACTACACGGGGTCCTCTAAAGAAGACAGGGGAAATGATATTGATGACACACATGGTCACGGAACACATGTGGTGAGATTGCTGTTGAAGCTGGCACCACGTGCTGAGATCTTGGTGGTGAAGGTCTCAAACGGTAGGACATTGGAGACCACGAAGCTGGGCCAGCTTATTGATGTGGGTTCATATCACAATCATTCTTGTAATTTGAGACAAGTCGATCTAACTTCTCGTTAGGCTCTCGAATATGCTGGGCAGTCCGCAGACATCATCAACCTGTCTTTCGGCCTTGACCAGGGGGCCAAGAGGCTAATACAGCCAGTCATTGACAGAATCTGGGAGGACGGGAAGCTGATCTTTGCCGCGGCGTCTAACTCGGGAGGTAATGGCAAGCGGGCGTATCCGGCCAAGGGGTCGGGTGTCTTCGCCATACACGCCACCAAAGGCAACGGTTATAGCCCGGAAAACATGAACCCGCCGGCGGATAAAATACTAAATAACTTTGCCACTCTGGGATACCGGATCCCTTCGCGCTGGGATGGCAAGGACGTACATATCTCGGGAACTTCGTTCGCCACCCCCGTCGCGGCAGCTATCGCAGCCAACGCGCTCGAGTTCGTCCAGCTGGCCCCACCCCATTATCGAAGCAGCAATTCCCGGTACTTTCATGTATGGGGTGGCATGAAGCACCTGTTCAGTTGTATGTCTAATAAGGTGGATGGCTATGATTACGTTAGGCCCTGGGCGGACAACATGTTTGACACTGATGCAAGCATTGACAACATGTACGAGAGGTTGAAAAAGATGTCGATACAGCACCACAGAGGAACTGCCGAGTCTATGTCTCGGCGTTGCTCTGGCTGAGGAGTGGTCTAGTTGCTTGCCGATGCATGTTTGTACAGTCCAGCTTAGAGTTCGCAATGTGGCCAGTTTGGCCGGGAAACGAAGGAAGGAAGTCAAGACTGGAAAGCTGTGTGGTGCCGTGTGGTAGCGATGTAAAAGACTGAAGGTCAGCAATGTAATAAATGGAATAAGGCGAGAAGCTGAGGTATAGTGAAGGAGCCGGGGGTCTGGGCGCATTTCTTGCCGCTTTAGAATCCTACATTGGTCATGCTCCCGTTTAACTGGCCCAGAGCCGGTTGAACGAACGAGATCGCACCGGACTTCTCATCATCGGACTCGACGCTAGGAAACGACACTGATTCTAAAGACCGCCGAGAGCGCCTATAGTTAGAGCTTCCTGCATACGGCACGTGATTCTTACGTTGGGCTGGAAGTTGGGCAGCGCGGCAGCCTGATTTTCCATTGTCAGACGTCCATGGGTGGTACCTTGAACTACGCATCAACAATCTCATCTCTCGAGGCGATCGCCACCTACTATACACATACAACCCACCTAGGCACAATGGCATCCACCCGCAATCCGCCTCCTTGCTACCACGTTGTCCCTCGCTTCGAATTTGCGGCACAGGGAGGGGCGCTCCAGCTCGGTGTCGTGGTGAATGACTTGCTGAAGCTTCAGCCCCTAAACCGAGGCCAGATTGTCTCCCCCGAGGAGTTTCGTTACCCCCCGGTGAGGGCCAGCGGCTTCACCGAGACACGCTCTCGGCTGCGAGAAGGTCACGGCGGAATCTGGGCCTTGGCCTACGCCTCCCAGGGCGCCTCGGCCGACGCTTCTAGTCAGCAAGAGGCTCAGCGCACCGTGAGCTGCGACGCCATCATCACGACCTATTTCGACCCTTCCGAAGGCTACGTGGCTCAGAGCCTCGCCGTCCGCGGCGTCGATGAATACTTCATGGCCACAAGCTATGAGAAGGACGTTTACCTGGTGACGGGGCTCAAAGTGGCCAAGAACCTACGCTACGGCTCGACCACTTCTGGTCAGCACGCGGCTAATGCCAACGTAGCCGGCCAGGAGCCAAACACGGGTGTTCAGCTAGGAGCTAATGTCGGTGGCACTGCCAATGACGGACACAATGTCGAATTTGAGGTTGACGATATCGTCGTTGGGTTCCGGGTGAGGCGGTATGCCTATGAGTCGGCTTCTTCGTGGAATCCCCTGAGCAACAAGAAGAAGTTGACGGGTGATGACTACCTAGTGAACGCCGAGATGTACGAAGACGCAGGAAAGGGGATTCAGGGGCCAGAGGTGACATATAAGCAAGTCCCCATCGAGGAGGAGCAACATGCCCAGAGGAAGGCCGAGGCGTCTGGTGAGCTGGATGAGTGCTGGGTTCTGCACCAAGAGCTGGCCTAGGTAGGATTCATCAACCTTCTCGCCCACATATACTGGACGGCTAGAAGGTCTTTCGTGTGAAAGGGAACTTTTAGCAATGGCTGGTTGGCTGGGGCTTATTGCAGAGCATTTTAAATGCAGGGATGAAAGTAACTATCTTACAATGTGTTAGCATTGGGATATAATGCTATGATGTATTGGAAATGTGTTCTTTATGATAGTTGAAGCCGGGATAACCGATAGAGAAGATCGAAGCCGGGATAACCGACACAGCAGATCGTGCAATTAAACTCTCGCTTATATACAAGGTTACCTGGCTTATTTATATATCGTCAATGGTTGAGGTGCGGTGGATTATCTCTCCATTAAGTCAGCTTCTGTCATTGTGTGTAAGACACGCTAGCGGCATTGGTAAGGTGTCGAGCGTCGCATTGCTGGCCAGAGAAAGTAAGAGGGTCCATCTTCGTTTACATAATCTCGTGCTAAACGACGCCATTCCCGATTAACCTTGAATATCGGAAACATCGGCAAATGTGTCATCATCATGATCCACGAGGGCGGCCGCCGCGACTAGGTCATATAAAACCACCGATCAAGGAAATTGCCAAAGTTTTCTTTTCGTTAGGTTAAGAAGTAAATCCAATACATCATGAGAATGGCAGGTCCCGTCTCAAGGACGACAAGCTATGATGGCGACGTCGAGGCTCGGCCGCCGGTTGAGCTAGGCTCTCCGGAGCCAACGCCTCCACGATATCGAAGCTACAGCCACCCTTTCGCTGGTCGACTCGGAGCAAATCAGGCGTTTACAGTCGATCGAGTAACTTCTGCAGATGAGAAATTGTTGAAGAAGGAGCCGGATGCGACACCGCATATGCCATTTCGAGAGTTGTTGGATTGCCGACCAATTTTTAGTCGATATTTATGGAAAGCTGCTCTCATTGAAGGAATTGGTGAGCGATCCTGCTATTACTCGGACTATCCATTTTAACTGGTTGCAGGCACCCTGATGCAGGCATATATCAGTATCTGGATCAGCATCTCACCGCCAGTGCTTCCTACGAGACCAACCGCTCGGTTAGGAAACTTTGACAATGCCGCCTTTATAGGTCCCCTAATTGGCGGAATAACCAACATAATCTTTATTTCGTTATTCATCTCATCTTTTGGAGCTGTTTCTGTAAGGAGACTGACATCCTTCAGGCTGCCAGACGCTGATTTAGACAGGGAGCTCACTTCAACCCGCTCATCACATTTGCAACATTTTGTGCCCGGCTATGCTCGCTTCCACGCTTGATCTTGTACGTTGGCGCTCAAATCAGTGGGGGCGTATTGGCCGGGTTGCTAGTCAGGGCGAGCTTCGGCACCAGAGACTTTAAAGTCGGTGGATGCTGGCTCGACCCTGATATCGTGCCTGTCAGAGAAATCTTTGTGGTTGAACTTGTCTCGGCAACCATCCTGCTCTTCCTCGCCTTCGGGTTGGGCTTGGATCCACGACAAGCCCAAATCGTCGGGCCAACTCTTGCCCCATTCCTTGTTGGACTTGCTTCTGGAACCTTGACTTTTTCAACTGCGTTTACAAGATATGGGTATGGCGGCGCTGGTCTGAACCCGGCTCGATGCATGGGGGCATTTGTAGGAACGAGATTCCCAACTTGGCATTGGATACACTGGTTAGCCTGCAAATTCCTTTGGATAATATGTGAACTGAGTCGAAGCTTACTTAACTAAATAGGGTGGGAGATGGTATTGCGTGCATCATCCATGGCTTGGTCTACTACTTTGTCCCACCATGGACAAAAGAGACGTGATGTAGATAGCACCACGATGAGCAAGATTTCACTTTGGCTTCCGGTAACGCCTACTAAAATTCAAATCTTTGATAGTTATTCAAATAACTAAAACAAAAACCACATCTGCTCGCTCGCAAACAACGCCTACCCCAAAACCACTCTTCACGCCTTCACTCCACGCTACTCGTAACTACTCATCACTCATTTATCATTAATATCAACCAAAACCTTGACCTGGTTATCTTTGTCATTAATCAGCGCCTTGATGCCGTCCTCCACAATGTTCTCGAGTTTGACCTTTCGTGTGATCATTTTGCTGGGCTCAATGGCGCCTGGCTATGTCAGTAGTTGGTTTGGACGGCGCTGTGAGATAAGTGAACTTACCTGTGCCGAGATTCTCAATGACGGCTTGGAAATCTTCTCGCTGGTAGCCGAGAACAGATTTGTAAGCGCTCTCCTTCCATGTAATCCAGTTAGGGTTGAAGGGGATTTCCTTTTCCCAGATGGCCACGTTGACCACGGTGCCCTTGGTCTTGACAACCTCGCAGGCACTCTTGACACTATGCAATGCAAGAATTAATATTGGTTATTCGCAGAGGGTTCTTTCGAAACATACCTTGCTGGAACTCCGGCACAGTCAAAGACCACATCAGCGCCCCTACCCGAACTCAAGCCCAAGACAATCTCGTTGAGGTTCTCCTTGATGGGGTTGACCACCTGCGAAGCGCCAAATTCCTTCGCAAAGTTTTGCCGAGAAACGGCAACCTCGGAAACGATGATATCCTTCACGCCCTTGGCCTTGAGACACAAGATCATCGCCAAGCCAATAGGACCACCTCCGATGATGACCACCTTGGACTCGGGGTTGATTTCTGGCGCTGCACTCATGGCATGCCACGACACAGAAAGAGGTTCGACAAGAGCTCCAATCTCAAGCGACAGATTCTTGGGTAGTGGGAAAATGTGCGTAGCGTTCACACAGACGGCTTCGCTCAACCCACCACCACCCCCGCTAAGTCCGACGAAACCACCATCGTGACACACATTCTCGGCATGCGAATCACACGCTGCGCAGTGTCCACAAAAGATGGTGGGTTGAACAGCACACGCCTGACCAACTTCAAAGCCCTCTACTCCAGGACCGACTTCTGAGATGATGCCTGAGAACTCATGGCCCAACGTGACGGGGATGGTCTCTTTGGTGACGGGATGAGCGGTTGTGGGGCAGAAATTGGGTCCTCCGAGATACTCGTGGAGGTCAGTTCCGCAAATGCCAACAAAGGCCGGGGCGATCTATCCACGTTAGAAGAAGCAAAAGACTCTGTAACTGATGTACATGCTCACCTTGATCTGACCAGCCCCAACCGTCGGCTCGGGAATGTTCTCAACCCGAATGTCTTCCTTACCGTAATATCTAGCCGCGCGCATTGTGCTGTAGTAGAATGATGTTTGCAGGTTCCTGAACATGGACCCACGGATGTTCCTGGCGAAGAGCTTGTTAAATGTCGGTGCCGCAACCCTCGACATCATGGATAGTTCGAGTCTAGTTTAGAAATCAAGTTTTGACTCGTCATAAATCGGCTCCGCCGGGTGACTTTATACGGGCCGACCTCATAATCATCCCACTGAATGCGTCAGACCCACCGGTAACACGGCGTCGAACCCCCGCTGCCATGTCGCGTAACAATACGGTCCTTTTGTCTGTTTCTTTTGCATGTTCTCGTTCTGCCGTCTCACGTTGCGTACAACCTGGCCGCTCGACCGAAGATGAAGTGCGGGGTGCAGTGAAGATCGGGATCATCTTGGACTCTTATTCGACGTGTTTGAGATTCAAACACGCATGATCCTTGTCTAGCTTTGGTGGAATGCGGGGGAATTGGATGCTACGGTTGTTGGTGGTGGCGGATCTAGGTACCAAGAGTCGGACCCGATCGAGAGGAAGCAACGTCGGTGCCGACTGGGAGTGAATGTCCGTGAAGGATAGATCATAGAGGAGAGAGTGTAAGCTGGAGGGATAGCTGGATCTAAAGAATGGCGACTATATACTCGAACTTGCCGGGGAAACTTGAAGATCTCGATTGATAGACGTCGCCCGCTACTACCGCCAATGCTCAGAGGAACAATTGCATGCATTGGCGCCCAATTCTTACTGATCGAGTGAGTGAATTGTTTCATCAGCTGCAGCCTACTTCTGTCGACGCGGCATTTGCTTGCATTGCGGCTTGATTGTCGCAGCACTCTGCAGGGACCAGATATTTCCCTCAGCGGGCTTCTTCTCGCTTCCCAGGTTATCAGCAACTTGAAATTGCCATCAATTTTGCCAAGTGTGATACAAACCCCCGTGACCTTGAATCTGACTGTCCTCATCGGCCACCCTACCAAGTTAAGCATCGCCGAACCTCCATCTGACCCATCCACACCCACGTGTCGTCAAGGTTGACTCAAGTGACGGCGGAGCCTCATACCACAATGATTCTGGCTCAAAACCATATCGGAGGAAAAGTGGCTCGACTGTGGATCTTCGGTGTTCGGCTTCCAACTTGGCGGGACTGTCAGATCATGAGCCCCCAATTTGAGTGGTGTGATGATGCGAACTGTTGAACCCACATGCACCCGGGTGTTCTTATCTTTAATCTTGGCTTTGATCTGTTGATACGTGATTACTGATAACCAGTTGTCCATCTTTAACCAACAGTTGGTGCTGCCTACCCTAGATCTTTCACCTTCAAATTCGTGCACTCCGGCAAACCTCCTACCCTAAGTACCTCCAGACTTGACTCTCAAGATTAAATGATGTCCATCTATGCTCACTACTTAGCCATGATAACTAAAAACGCATTTCATTACTGCACTGACTAACTGGATACATGGCTCTGAACCCTCAACCAAATACTCACAGATCGTCCCTAGCCAACATCTCCTCCAAGATGAATTTGGCGGCAACTTCTCTACCCTCCCCAGTATCCCTGCACAATCTGGCCAAGTCCTGTGCCTTCTTCTTAATTTCTTCGGAATCTTTTCCCATGATGACATCTGCCATTGACTGGCCGAGGTCCTTTGCTGTCCACCTAGGCTTGGTTTTCTTGTTCCCAAGCCTGCCAATGCCAAGCATCTCGACACGCTGCGCAAAATCATAACAATCTGTCCATTGCGGAAGTACCACTTGTGGAGTTGCCGTGCTGAAAGAGTTAGTAAATGAAAGCTTATAAGAAGGTTAACATACATGACCGCTTCGTTGAATGAGTTGGCGCCTCCATGGTGCACCGCACATACAACATGACCTGTCTGTAGAATGGCAATAGGCTCGGCAACGATCCAATCAACAATTCTGACTTGATCCGCGACGATATCCTGCCCAAGAATGTCAATTATCTTGGCGTTTTTCTCGGTATTGATGTCCTTGTGTGTCTTCAACTTCCACAGCACTTGAAGGGGCTGTTTCAATGACATCTGAAACTTATCAATGAGCGTCTTGATGGCAGATGCCATTTCGGTCATCTGCTGCTCGTCAATCTGGCACATGGAACCAAGGTTGATGTAGACTGTTGGCCCCCTAGCTAGCCATCTCCCCAGCTCGGGATCCGACTCGTCGATGGGCGGCGTGCGTCGGAGAATGGGACCACATGGTAGGATATTGCTAGGCAGTATCCCCTCAAAGTCGAGCTCTGGCAAGAAACCGACGGCAATCTTGAGGTCTTCAGGTCTGTTGCGCTGAAGATCAATGGCTGTCTTGAGATTGATGCCGAGATTGTCTTTCAAGTAAGCGGTTATATCTTTCCTTTGACGAGATGTGATCCAGAGATAGGCCATATAGAAAAGGAAATAGATGTTGAGTGGAATGAGGTGCCACGGCACGGGGTAGGAGTATCCAGTGAACAGTCTACGGACTTGTCAGTCATGATTGGTAGAGGAGAATATGCAATACACACGCGGGATATTTCCAGAATCTCACACCACGTGGTTGCTCAGACGCAGCAAAGTCCTTGATGGTGTCGGGACTCAGGATCATGTACTTGACTTGCAAATGCCACACGGCAGTCAAACCGGCCGTCAGGAGCGGATCCAGGACGACAAGATCCGCATCCACATCTTTGATGATACCGATAATAGAGGTAACAATTTCCCCCAGCTCCTCGCCAGTGTAGGGTATGAACGCGGGAAGAAAGTCCCTGATGGCTCGCTTAGTCGTGGAGAAACTGAGAGGAGTAGAGACAGAGTCAGGAAAGTATCCCGGTCGAGCTGGAATGTTGTGCCTTTCGATATAGTTCTGAAGCCCTTGACGACCTGAGATGCCTTGAATCTCGTGATAGACGATGGGTCTTGCGTTTGGTGTAGATCTTCGGACATGCTCCGAAACCTCTGCAACGGATGCCTCAAGGCCACTAAAAGTGGCGAAATGGACCTTGACGCTGGGATCGGCTTCAAGGATGACTTGCGCGGTTGCGAGAAACACATTGGATTGGCCGTGCTCAACGTTTGTGAGCATCAGGACTTTGCGCTTGCTCATTGCAGGGGTAGTTTGAGTCGTCATTTTGGTCTGGATACGATTGCGGAGAAGAAGGAAAACGATGAGGTTTCGCTGAATGTGGATGCACGTCAAAAGATAACACAAAAAAGAAGACGACAAGGGACAAGGGTCACATTCGGTCTCGCACTTGGCATGTCACAACGAATTCTCGACTACGACATCAATCCAAGACACACGTTATCGCCCACTGAGACCATGTGGGTCGAAACTATTGAATGGCAGATTCCGATTGTCACTGTAACCATCCTGTTTGGGACCACCGCTTTCACCGGAGGACCGGGTGAACTCAAATAACTAATAGACAGGTCAGAAGTGTTAAGAGGGGAGAGGAGCATGGGGTCTTTTTGGAGAAGCTTGACTTATTCACCATCTTTCACAATGAAGTTTCTTTGCCTTCACGGCTCCTATGGGAGCGCTGCTGTAGGTTCATGCTCACCACTCGCCGCTTACACATCATTTCATGACTAACAAATACTGGTAGAAGTTCAAAATCCAGCTCGGTCCATTCACCGACGTAGTACAGAACTCCGGCTCCAGCACGTTCAAATGGATTGACGGAGGACACAAGGCTGTCCCGCCGCCTGGGTTCGATGACTACTTTGGAGCGCCTCCCCTCTTTCGCTTCATGGACTATGATGGCGTCGGAGGCTTGGACGACATGATGGTCAAGATTCGTGACTTTCCCAAGGGTCTGACTCCTGAGGATACGATCCGAAAGCTGTTGGGAGAGGATGATCTGTTTACGGCTAATGCTGTGCATGACGCCCTTGACAGGCTGCATGAGATTATTGACCAGGACCCTGAGATTGATGTATGTTTCATGATGAAATTGGTCTTCTGGGTCAAGATTAATGGCTGACAGACTGGTATGCAGGGTATCCTGGGCTACTCAGAGGGAGCCACCATTGCTGCGAGCTTGGTGCTCGAAGAACGCCGACGATTTGAAGAAGAGGGAATCCCTCGCCGCATCAAGGTTAGTAATGAGTACATACTCTCTTGGCAACACTGGCTCATATTAGATAGGCTGCCATCTTTTTCGCAGGCTGGCCTCCCATCCGCCTAACCGATAACAATCGCGTTGAGTGCCTACTGGCAGACGAGTGCGAGGACATCATCGATATTCCCACGTGCCATGTCGTTGGATGTAACGATCCATACATCCAAGGCGCCATGGCACTCTACGGCATGTGTGATGAGGATACCGCGGTTCTCTTTGATCACGGCAAGGGCCACACTCTGCCGAGGGATACGAGAACGATCCAGGAGTTAGCTACGGCTATCACTGATACGATAGTCAAGGTCGGGAACAATTGAGGGGTTGTCAGACCGTTGGGGAAGGGCGGGGTGATTTTCTCGATCGAGTTAGGTACATGATCTCGGTGTAAGAGAATAATTGAATGCATTCATGACCCATGTCTAGATTCCACTTGCAAACATACAATCTGGCTCGCCTGGAGGTCTTAACGCACGCATGAGGGATGAGGATGCAACTGTTTGTGTACCATCAGGCGATGCGACCATGACAAGACAAAAGTTCACCAACTCGGTGTGGCGGGATACCCCTGGTCAAATCTGACAGCTGTCTCTGGGGTGGGAGGCATATGCAAACGTGTAAGTGACGGAACAAGCCGGAAGATGGGCCCCTAACTAACCCCACGCTCTAGTCTTAGCTTTCATTCAGCTCGGTACTGCAGGTTCGGTAGTGAATCTTGTCAGGCCATGCCTACCTCGAATGAGAAGGCTGAGATATACCCCCGCGGTATCATGGAGTCAAGACTGAGGGAGATCAATTCGATTACCAACAATGATGAACAATTCTCTGATCGAACCTCGGCCTAAACTGAATGCGCATATGAATCCAAGACATGCCGTGATGATCGACGGCAACCATCAACGTAGCAATCTACGCGAGGTGGGGGCTCGTGTCGTAGATCTCGGCCTTTTCCAAACACCAATAACTCTTGCCCCTGTCTAGCCTCAAAGGCTCTGGACCATACATAACTCGGAACCAAGGAGAGCCGAAAGGCGTCGGAAAGTGGGCGAAAGCAGTTAAATAGCGATTCATAAACTATCGCATGCCATGAGTGGCATCATCTACAACTAAACTCTGAACGGCGAGATCAACTGCCGATGCAAAGAGGCATGGTTAAAGACGCCATACTCGGTGTAACAGATACATAGGATTCGGTTCCGTATCTGGAGGTTGAGTCTGTATCTGGACCAAAGGAAGTGATCTGCTCTCCCTATCTCTTGGCATACGATGCTCTTGTCTACATGTGGTAGAGGTAGCAGTACATCCTTGACTTGATGGATAAGAAACGGAATCCCAGCGAGCCGGTGCAATCCAGGGGAGCTTTTTGGCTTAATGTCCCCGTCGTGGTGGTTTATCAAAAGCGATGAGAACGGCGAATATTGAATAGCTTGACCTGAGTTCGGTCATGGGAGAGCAAGGGTAAAAATGATATAGATGCATTGATTTCCTTCCTTTGCTTTTGCTTTCTTTATTCTGATCTCCGTCCACCCAACTATCTCAGGCAGCTCCTGGCCTTCTCCCAACATCTTTCAAATCCAAACCAACCCATCATGATGGCAGCCAACCAAGAACCCAGGCTAGCACCCATCGCCATAGTCGGCATGTCCTGCCGTCTATCAGGCGATGTGTCTAACCCCGAAGACTTCTGGACACTCCTGTCTCGGTCACGAAGCGGCTGGCGAGAGATACCAGAAGATAGGTTCTCCATGGGAGCCTTTCACCATCCCAACCCTCAGAAGAAGGGGTGCATCAATGCTAAGGGGGGTTACTTTATGAATCAGGATCTGTCGCGGTTTGATGCCCCGTTTTTTAACATCTCAGAGCAGGAGGCCTTGGCGATGGGTGAGACGAACATTCTAGAATACCCCCGAGATGTCTTGCATAGTTGAGACAACGGGAACGGTGAATCAGTGCTGACATATCATGCAATAGATCCTCAGCAACGACAGCTACTCGAGTGCACATACGAGGCACTTGAGAATGCTGGTGTTCCCAAAGAGATGATTGCAGGCCGCAACATTGGCGTGTTTGTTGGAGGTGCCTCATCAGACTATCGCATGGGTACTCTGCGTGATGTGAACAGAGTACCCATGTTTGATGCCACTGGCAATCACCAGTCCATCCAAGCGGGTCGTTTGTCTTACTACTTTGACTTTCGTGGCCCCTGTTCATCGATAGACACGGCATGTTCGTCTAGCTTGTACGCTCTGCATCAGGCTGTGCAGAGTATTCGGTCTGGTGAGTCGGAGCAGGCTATCGTCGCTGCTGCCAACTTGCACCTCCAGCCTGATGATTACATCTCCATGTCGATGCTAGGGTAAGTTACTGTTCCTAACTATACTCAAAGTTTTATAGCTGACATACAATCAAGCATCTTTAATGAGCATGGAAAGACCTTTGCATTTGATGAACGAGCCAAGTCTGGCTTTGCTCGTGGTGAGGGCGTTGGTGCCCTACTTCTGAAGCCACTAGACCAGGCTCTAAAGGACAATGACAAGATCCGTTCGGTGATTGTCAATACTGGCACGAACCAGGACGGAAAGACTGTTGGTAGGTGAACACCCAAGCGCTCTGATGAACTACATGCTAACATCCTCTTAGGCATCTCAACGCCAAGCAGCGAGGCTCAGGAGCGTCTCATGCGAGATGTCTACGCCAGGGCAGACATCAACCCCGAAGACGTAGGGTTCATCGAAGCCCACGGCACAGGAACAAAAGTCGGTGATCCCATTGAAGCCGGTGCCCTCTCTCGCGTCTTTGGCAACGGCCGCACCAAGCGTTTCCCTCTCTACATCGGCTCTGTCAAGACAAATGTCGGACATCTCGAAAATGCCAGTGGAATCGCATCAATCATCAAGGCGACTTTGATGCTTGAGAAGGGTTTCATCCTGCCTAATCTCAACTTTGAAAAGGCGAATCCCAACATTCCTCTGGATAAGTGGAACTTGAAGGTTCCTATCAACATCCGCCCTTGGCCAAAGAACAAGCGATATATCAGCATCAACAATTTTGGCTTTGGAGGGTCGAACGCACATGCCGTCCTAGAGGGTCCGCCTGTTTCTCTTTCAGACCTGCCGATTGAGTCGAAGAACCAGTGTCCCAAGCTGATTGCGCTTTCGGCTCATGATGAGGGCGCACTCAAGAGACTAGCATCACAACTGGGTGTCTACATTGAACAACACCCCGAGGTCTTCCAGAAGCGTCTCATCCGAGATATTGCTTACACACTGGGCGAGCGTCGGTCACAGCTCCAGTGGAGGATTGCCCTCGCGGCGACATCTCTGGATGAGCTTGCTCTAGCTCTCAACGGTATCGACGCTTTGCCGAGTAGAGCAGCCAAGGTTCCCAAGCTGGCCTTCGTTTACACCGGCCAGGGAGCTCAGTGGGCTGGCATGGGTCGTGAATTGCTCAGCAGCCATCGCATCTTTGCCGATACAGTCAAGGCTGCCGACGACTGCCTCAAGCGTATGGGTTCTAGCTTCTCTGTCATTGAGGAGCTAAACAAGGGCAAAGAAGAGTCGCAGATTGGCAAGGCACACATCAGCCAGCCTATCTGCACTGCTGTCCAACTGGGCTTGACAGCTTTGCTGGAGTCCTGGGGCATCAAACCCTCGATGGTGGTTGGCCACTCCAGTGGTGAGATTGGAGCTGCCTTTGCCACTGGTGCCGTCACTCTAGAGGCTGCTATGGCTGCTGCTTACCACCGTGGTCAGGCCGCTCAGAAGATGAAGGCCAAGTTCCCTGATCTTCGAGGCTCCATGATCGCGGTTGGTGCTGGACCGGCCGAGGTCAAGGAGCTGATCCATTCTCTGGGCCTGACCTCAATTGTCGTGGCTTGCGAGAACTCTCCCTCCTCCGTGACCGTATCGGGAGATGAGGATGCCATCGATAAACTTGCCGTTGAGCTTGAGAGTCGCAGCATCTTCAACCGCAAGCTTCGCGTTGATGTGGCGTATCACTCACCACACATGCAACTCGTCGCTGACGACTACATGGCTTCGATCAGCAATATTGAGAGTCAAGCTCGCGATGGCGTCGCTTTCTACTCTTCTCTGAATGGTACCAAGCTTGACTCGACTGTCGCACTCGGTCCGTCTTACTGGGTCGACAACCTCACCAAGCCCGTCCTTTTCTCGTCGGCTCTAAAGGGGCTCTACGAAGATGGTCGTCCTGACATGATTGTCGAGATCGGACCACATTCAGCCTTGGAGGGGCCCATCAAGCAGATTCTCAAGGGTATCAGTAGCCAAGCCTTCAGTGTCAAGTACCAGTCGTCGCTTGTGCGCAACCAACATGCCACGACTACCGCGATCAAGCTTGCCGGTGCTCTTTTTGTCAAGGGCTACCCTGTCAACTTCAGCGCTATCAATGAGGATGACGATGGCGCTCAGAAGCCTTCTTTGGTCGCTGACTTTGCTCCATACCCGTGGGCAGACAGGAAGTACTGGTTCGAGTCTCGATCCAGCAAGCAGCATCGCCTTAAGCCTTTCCCTCGTCATGATCTGCTGGGTACACTCGAAGACAACTACAGCGAGCTGGATCCTACATGGCGCAACGTCATTACCGTCGATGACGTGCCGTGGTTGAAGCACCACAAAATGCAGTCGCTAACGACCATGCCTTTGGCGGCGTACCTCTGTATGGCAGTGGAGGCTGCTATGCAGCGCGCTGGTCTTCGCGGCATCTCTGCTGAGAAAATTCACGGATATCGACTTCGTGAGATTTGTGTGTCCAAGGCATTTGTGCTTGACGATAGCTCCGAGTATGAGTCAGTTGTGACATTGCGATCATATGCCGAAAGCACCCGCGCCCACTCCTCCGACTGGGACGAGTTCCGGATTGCGTCTTGGAACTCTAGCAGAGGTTGGCTGGAACACTGCACAGGTCTTGTGGCTATCCGAAAGCAAGACACATCCAACGCTGTCAGCCAGGGCAGTACATTTGGTGCTCGGGCGCGCAAGACTGTCGCCGACAACATCCGAAACGGCGAGCTGTCCACTCAAGACTTTTACTCCGAACTTGAGGGATTCGGCGCCGAGTACGGATCTTTGTTCCAGCTTCAGCCGACAGGTGGTCTCAAGGCGACGGGAGAGTACTCTACCAGTGGTGTTACTGTCCCCGACACAGCTTCGAGTATGCCCTTCAACCACGAGACTCCTTCCATCCTGCCCGCTGCATTCACAGATCTGTTTGTTCAGCTGACATTCGCTATCTTGGGTGCCGGAAAGGGCGAAATGAAGTCTCTGTTCATGCCTACTGCCATCAAGGAGCTTGAGATCAGCAGCAAACTCCCAGGCTCGACTGGCCAAGAAGTCCAGGTTGTTGCTCATGGCAAACCCAACCCTGCTAGCCCTGGACCTGTCGACTTCTACGTCGATGTTTGGCATACGGAACACAGTTCTGAGCCTTTGCTCAAGATGGACGGCTTCCGTATGACACCTGTCAATGGCGACTTGGGACAGGAGCAGGTCCCTCGCCAATTGTGCTACAAGATCCAGTGGGAGCAATTGAACCCTCTCGACCTGGAAACGCCCGGTAGTGAGAAGAGCCTTGAGATGGTTCCCCGACGTGTTTGCAGTAATAACACGGTTGGTTCTGCTTCAAGCGATGGTCTCAGCGACAGCCCTAGGTCCGTTGGTACACCTGATACCAGTCAAAACGGTGGTAGCCAGGATGGACAGCTGGTCGACACGCACGCTCTGCGTTTCGCGCTCAACAACACCACGCTTGGGGAGCCCATCGTCATCATCTCCGACAAGGATCATAGTGAACCTCTCATTGAGGCTCTGGTGCATCTGGCTGATCTCCATACCGGATCCAAGCCCACCATCGTCCCCTTCTCCAAGGTCGAACCTTCCGCAGTCCCATACATCTGCCTCGCTGAGCTTGATGGCCCTCTGCTCCATGGATTGTCGTCCGACAACTTCACTCGCCTACAAAAGCTTCTTCTCACATCTTCTTCCATTCTCTGGGTCAGCGCCGGGGGATACCGATACGCCGAGAAGCCCGAGAACAACCTGGCCCAAGGCTTGCTCCGATCAGTTCGCTCCGAGGCAAGCAAGACAGCCGCGCTTCTAGACCTGGATCCTAACTCCCGACTAAATGCTTACGGTCAAGCGGAACTCATTCTTGAGGCGCTGACTACATCGCTCGTCAAGCCACAAAATGACACGCCTGTGGACTTTGAGTTCGCCGAAGAGGATGGCCAGCTTGTGGTGCCACGCGTCGTCGAGTCCGAAGACATGAACCTCGCCATTTTCCGCGAAACGCAGGACTCCGCTCCGTATCTGCAACAGTTTGATCAGCCTGGGCGCCGACTCAAGGTGGCTGTCGGTACATATGGAGCGCTCGACTCGTTGTACTTCAAGGATGACATTGAGCTTCCTCTGGCGGAAGATGAGATCGAGATCAAGGTCGCAGCCACTGGCATGAACTTCAAGGATGTAGTGATTGCCATGGGCCAGGTTAGCAGCCCATACCTTGGCGTCGAGTGCAGTGGCATTGTCAGCAAGATCGGCTCAAGGGTGACATCGCTGTCGGTCGGGGACCGGGTGTGCGCCATGTCGCTTGGTGCATACAGCACCTTTGCCAGATGTCCTGCCACCAGCGCCGCCATCATCCCCGAGAGTATGAGTTTTGAGACCGCCGCCTCCATCCCGGTTGTCTACAGCACTGCTTACTACGGTATCGTCGACCTCGCCCACCTTGAACCCGGCGAGCGGATCCTCATCCACGCTGCGTCAGGCGGTGTTGGCCAGGCCGCTGTCCAACTCGCCCAGATGATTGGCGCAGAGATCTACGCGACCGTTGGCAGCGCTGAGAAGAAGCAGCTTCTGATTGACACATACGGTATCCCCGAAGACCACATTTTCTACAGTCGCAACACCGACTTTGGGCCCGCGATCCGTGAAGCGACCAATGGTGAGGGTGTCGATGTTGTCATCAACTCTCTCGCTGGTGACCTCCTCCGCGAGACCTGGGAGTGCCTGTCTCACTTTGGCCGTTTCATCGAGATTGGCAAGAGGGATATCACATCTAACACGAGGCTGGAGATGAACAAGTTTGAGTACAACTGTACTTTTAGCTCTGTCGACCTTACACTTGTGGCTGCCGAGCGACCCAGGATCATGAAGCGCGTTCTGACGTCGGTCATGGACCTGCTGGCCCAAGACGTGGTGAAACCCGTCGGACCCATCATCACGGTCGGAATTTCCGAGGTCGAGACTGCTTTGCGCAAGCTTCAGAGTGGAAAGACCTCTGGTAAGGTTATCGTCAGCCCCCGGGCGGGCGAGAGGGTCAAGGTAAGCGCAGCTTTCTCAATTGATGACTCAATTACTAACAATGCCAGGCTACACATCCCCAGAGAAGCACTACTCTGCTTCAAGAGGAGGCTACCTACTTCATCATTGGCGGCACCGGCGGTATCGGTCGTTCAATGGCCAGGCGGATGATTGAGCTGGGGGCTCGACACATTGTGCTCCTGTCGCGCACTTCAAGAGTGACTGGAGAGCTTGGCCAGCTATCCGAGTACGCCAGAACTCAGGGTGCCAATATCTACTTGCGTGCTTGCGACGTTGCCGATGAAGCCAGCGTCAGAGCTCTGATTGAAGAGTCAGCGCGGACATTGCCTCCTGTTCGCGGTGTTATCCACGCTGCCATGGTGCTCAGAGTAAGTGATTGACGATGCTCATTGTTGACGCCAGCTAACACGTCATAGGATGTGCTGTTCGAGAAGATGACATTCGAAGACTACGACCTCGTAGTTCGCTCCAAGGTGTATGGTGCATGGAACTTCCACAAGGCTCTCTTGAACACACCTCTGGACTTCTTCGTCGTGCTGTCCTCGGTGGCCGGCATCGTGGGCAACAGAGGTCAAGCCGCGTACTCCGCAGCGAACACCTACCTGGACGCCTTCACGCAACATCGCCTGCGCAGCGGCCTCCCAGCGACATGTTTGAACCTGGGAGCTGTCTCGGGAGTCGGTTACCTTGCAGAGAACTCGGCCAAACAAGCGCACGTACTCAAGAACCTCTCAGGCTCCACGGTCGACGAGTCCGAAGTCCTTGCTCTTCTCGAGCTGGCCATCAACGGCAAGCTCGGTGTCGTGAGCAACGAGCAGTGTGTGACGGGACTCGACTTTAGCGACGGAACATCTCTACCATACTACGCTTCCGATGGAAGATTCGTCCACCTCCGTCAAGCCGCCATCGTCAAGTCGCAAGACGCAAGCGACCTGCCAGCATCGGCATCCCTGACCATCGCACAAGAGGTGCAACGAGCGGCTACCAGGGAAGAGGCCCAAGG
This sequence comes from Fusarium duplospermum, assembly GCA_003946985.1. Classification (NCBI taxonomy): domain Eukaryota; kingdom Fungi; phylum Ascomycota; class Sordariomycetes; order Hypocreales; family Nectriaceae; genus Fusarium; species Fusarium duplospermum. Next base: position 26,236 of record NKCI01000198.1, on the reverse strand, counting down.
GATCGTGACGATTGGTCTTCGTGACAAGCTCGGTGCAATCCTCATGCTACCACCCGAAGTCCTGCAATCTCACCAAGGGAATGCACCTGTGACGGCGTTTGGCTTGGATTCTCTCAACGCCATCGAGCTTCGGAACTGGATAACCAAGGAGCTCCAGGCACACCTGCAAATCTTGGAGCTACTCACGAGTAGTAGTCTAGGTGATATTGCTTCCTTGGTGTTGAAAAAGTCGAGGCTCGGGGATGTCTGGCGTAAGAATGAAGGACAGACAGGGCAATCATCATAAGAGTTAGATTCCTTTGATACAAAAGCTGTACAATAGACACTATCGAGTCCATGTTGACTTGTGCAACATTACTACCATGTAATTATCCCTCATTTCTCTCTCCCTTTCATCCCCACATCTCATATGCCCTCGAGAAATCCTCATCCTCAGTCATTGAAACCCGATACTCCGTCGTCATATTCTCATCCTCAGCCACCTGTTCGTTACTCCTGCTTTAGCTGGTTGTCTCGGCGAGCAAGGAGCTTGATAGATCTCCTTACCGAGAATCGAGGTATCAGTTCGTCATGATACCCAGGGCCCCAGTCTCCACGGCCGAAGTCGGCGTAATGCCAATCGCATAAACTGGCAAGCTTGCGTATGAAGCACGTCACAGGACCCTTACCCTTGCCCGCCCCCGAGGGGTCGCGACACGTATCCCACCAACTGACCTCAACGTACTCGCCGTCGCAATCGTAGAACACCGTACTGTAGTCGCGGTCTGGCTTGGCCCGCCAATAGACACTCTTGTCGACGATCCAGAGGGTCGGGGGACACACAAAAGTTGCGACTTCATCAATCATTCTTGCTAACAGACCCCGAGAAGATTCTTCCATCCTCAAGTCAATGATGTGGTCTGGAAGGGCATGGTTCCAACTCGGATCGAATTCGATGGCGAAATTCTCCACTTCCAAGATGGTGCAGTCGAGACCGAGAAAAGGGAAACCGTGAAGCACATAAGGCCTCTCTGATGTTCGTTGAACTGATTCCATGTTGAAAGTAACACAGAAGATATCCCGGGCAGGGTATACCATGAGATACCACGTATCGTGACCCTCACCCATAAGGATTAGCCCCGGATGGACATCGTCTCGCCCGTCATCCCAGTCAGGGTTAGGTTGAAGTGGTTGGTTCCCTTCGAGGCGGCCTCTTTCGTACAGTTCTTTCCACTGGTTAAGCCGGGAGTGTTTCATGACGACAGCTCTTGAAGCCCTGCAAGCCGCCCAGAGGCCCCCGTGCCATAAATACGCAGATCTGTTGTTGGTGGGATCATGTTGCTCCGATGAGGCTGCCTGCTTCCAACCGAACGGCATGAGTTTCTCGCCCTCGTTGTCAAAACTGACGTAGTGTAGGCCACGACTGTGTGGTTGAGATGGAAGGCATGCGAGCTCCCAAATTCGGAGCTGAAGTTCGGCTGGGAGGCTTGGAAATAGGTGAAAAGTAGATGAAGACATTTCCACGCTGAAACAGAGATAGAGAGTGCGTTTGCAACGTTGTAAAAAGGTGGTGTCAAGTAATGAAAAGAGAAAGGAGGACGAAGGTGAAGTGGGTTGTGTACTTGATGAATGTGAGCGAGGAAGGAAGCGATCAAAGTAAGGTTTTCCTATGCAAAGTGGGTCACCATATGACTGTGCAACCTTGAACTCAGTTATGCGAGAGAAAGGTTTATTTCTGCACCCAACAGGGTGATGGAATAGCTCGAGGTTTGAATAGGAGTCTATGAGAATATAACTTTAATCGCTCCTTTAAGCCTCTAAAGGTTTAGCCTCATACTATGTTGCACGGAACCTGATATTATATTACAATGCTTCATAGCTGGTCTTACAGTACTTTTTATATATCCTAAGAAAAAGAGTTTAAGACCAGGCTTAAGTTTATCTTAAACATTAGATTATTATTATTATTAATAACTATAAGGTATGAGTTTATACAAGTTTTTTACTATTATACTTATTTATAAGAACTTATTATAATTAAGGCAAAAGAGTATAATAATGTAATAATAAAATAAACATGAATTTTCTAGTTGTGGGGCTATAAACTCATGGACGACCCCCATTCACTCCCTTTAATAGAATCTAGCTTTAGTTCTAATTTCTTAAGAGTCAGTAAATAAACCATATTGAAAGGGATCGTGATTCACTTACGCTGCTCTTGGGGGGCTGGGAGGCCTCCCCGGGGTTCTCCCTCGCCTGTATCTCAGCGACCTTCTTCTCCACCGCCTTCTGATTCACGGTCAGCATGATCAGCGCAACTCTGAATCATGGAACTTACATCCAGCTCGGCCTTGGCCTCCTAACCCAGTCAGTGACTCATCAACATACTCTTTGCAAGAATGGGTTTCTTACAGATACTTCTGGGAGGGACTGTTTCATTCAGTCAGCAACAACATCTATAAGACTGGGGACACTTACGTCTCTCTGCATTGTCCATTTCTACAAGAGTCATTCAAATCAGCACAGGCTCAGACTCAAAGGCATCCAAAGCTATTCAGTTTCACTCACGGCTACCTCCTCACACGCCTCCTAAATCACAAAGGTCAGCCAAACTCCACAAAGTGTCAGAAGGGCAGCACTATACCTTAAACTTGCGCTCATGGTACTATACAACCACTAGTTAGTACTTGAACTATGGGAGCGACTACCCCTGAATAAACTCACCTTCATTTGATTGTAATGGTTCTATTCGTCCCAAAGTAGTCACTGATCAGCCATCGCATCTCCCCGATAACAGCAAAGGAACCAATGTAGAACTCACTTCTCCTTCTTGGCGCCAATACTGGGATGCAAGTCAGCAAAGTCAACAACTCTTGGAGGACGCAACACGTACGTTGATCTTCTCCTCCGCCTCTTGGCGGGTTCCAGGCTATGCTCAAGTCAGCCATCAATCCTGTGAAGAGATCCGTGCACTGCCTACTAATCCACGGCCGAAGCCGCCACCAGCACGACCACCCGCGCGACCGCCCTATACCATCTGTCAGCCTCCGTGGTCGTGATTCGGTGCAAGGCAACTGAAGGAGAAACACGAGGCTCCCCTGAGTTGTGCTTCTCCGTTATGGGGTCGTGGTCCAACATGTACGACGAGTTCCAAGGGTCGGGGATCGAATACGGAGAGCGTCGTCGTAGGAGAGCAGGTTTCTTGGACTCGAAAACGAAAGCAGGGAGCCGGAGGGATCGGAGTCAAAAGTCAGGTTAAGGGGGGCTTACAGAACCGCGATAGTGATTCTACAGAGACTAGTCAGTGGCGACATTCGAGTTGGGACAAGGAAAACAGTACTGACGCGAGGCATTTTGTCGAGATTCTGGAGCACAGGACAGGGTATGTCAGTATCTGGTCTCAATCGGGGATCAACGGGAAACGTGTGCACGAGTACTTACGGTGAAGATGTGGTTGGTTCTACACACAGAGACCTGTGTCAGAAGCGCCAGAGACACAATTGTTCGAAAGAAAGCTGGAACCTACGATTGAATGTTTGGAAGACTGGAATCGGGATCAGTGAACTCGGACATCAACGGCGCAGCATGAAAACTTACAAGAAGAGCGAATCTGGTCACTACGACTCGCAACAATCAACATCAGTATCACAAAACACTAAACACTTGCGTTAGGAGATGGAGACTTACGACGCCGGTTGGAGATCGATGATTGAAGAAGAGAGAATCTCTCCAAAGGCCGGCGTTGGTGTTGGTCACGGAGGCGCAGACAAAGGGAAGGTGCGCCTCTCACGTTCCTGCCATTGACACTGCACCTTTCGTCGACCCATGGATGCCATCTCCCAAGATCGAGTCCTTCCACTTGTAATTCACTTCACTCATTCATCAACATCGAAGCATTCGCGAATCAACACAGTAGCATCCAGACGTCTTTTTACGTTCTTTCATCGACCAGCCATCCACCCTGTCCTTTTCAGAGCGCATTCAACACCAAGTTCTCACGGATGGCGATTTCTCATGGCGATTTCTCGCACAACTACAGGGAGCCCACCCAAGCCACATGGCCAACCTCATCATCCCCGCATGGGGTCAAGCCTGCGAGATTGAGAACATGCTGACGGCCATCATCTTGGTAGTGTGCTTGAACCAGAATGCCCCGAAGCGGAACAGCTGCAGCCGAAGGATGCCGTCGCCGGGCAGATTGCCCATCTCGAACGTATCTCGAACCCGCGAACGCTCATCGAGCCCATCCCCACTACGAGTCATGCCACAACCGTCTGCCACTTATGAACCACTCGAAGCCCATCGAAAGGGGCGAAACGATTGTGAAGGTCGACCCGGATGAGGAAAACCCTGAAGATGGCATCAACGAGTCGATCGAAGCCACCATCGACGAGCCCAAGGCCGATGTCGAAGTGCTAATCAAAGACGTCCAATCGGACAACGAGAGACGGGTCGATTACACCGAGCCCATGAGCCTTGATTTCCGGCGAGCCAGACGAAGCCGCCGTCCCCATGCCCTCCAAGTTTAAGGCAGATGGCTACAGGCCTATACGAGCACGATCAGCAAGAAATCCCCTGCGATCGGTTGAGATCCCGCAAAACAAGTCCACAAAGAGTACAAGAAGGGCAAAGAGACTGCATTCCCACACAACAGACTGGCCTCGCATCAAGTTTATTCGCCAGATACGCAGACCGGCCAGCTTTCTCTGCGAGAGTTAGTTGAGCCTATACAGCCAATCTTACCTACGGGTTCGTTTGAGCTAGGATTTGAAAAGGCCCCATCGTCCAGTTTTCTCTGCGGGAGTTTTCTGAGTCGTGGCCAGTCTTACTTGCGAGGTTTGATTGAGCCAAGGTCCAGTCGCAGCTGAGCCAGTGCGCCAGTGTGTCTGAGTCACTCATAAAGGGGCGCCTCCATGATGGCCAAGGGGAGCCTGGAGGAAGGGCGGCGAAGGCAGACTCCTACAACCTGGTCTCTCGTAGGCTTCAGGCAATGTAGGAGACGCAAACAGTGGTGGCCAAGGGCTGGGACGGGTGTCTTGTACTTGTAGTGATGCGAAGCCAGCTGATAGGTAGTTGGTCAAACAGATCTGTTGTGCTCAATTGTGTTTTGACAGTCAGCTGCTTTCGCAAGGTGCTTTTCCATCCAGCAGAGACCCTTGAAGGCTCTACCATCGTGCGCCCCAAGGGTGACATGGCTCTACTCCAATTGGGGCGGCATGGCCTTCATCCTTTGTCCTTCGAGGCACCGCCTAATCCGGGTCCTTCTTATCACATCGAACAGGGAGTACGTTTACTGCGATTTGAAGAGGCAAACACAGCAACCAACCGATAGGCTGCCATCTGTGGTCGACGGTAGGGATAGGAACTGGCGACTCATTAATAACACATCCTCAATTCCGCGTTCAGTCGCGAGTATTATGAACCAAGTGCCTCCATTGCCAATATCTAACTCGACCCAATGCCCATTTCAGGCCTCAGACTCCGAATTGATCCATCGACATCGCCGGCGACCTGATTGTCTCGACGAGCAAGAAGCCTAATGCACCTCTCGGTCAAAGCATCTGCACGGGTAGGGAATAATGGAGAGCGCCCCCAGCGCTCCCGCAAGTCTTCATCCCCCATCTTTCCAAGCCTTCGTAGGAAGTAGGCGACAGGGCTCCCGCGCGCTCTCCTCTCGGGATCCGGATGAGTATCAGACAGTTGGATTTCAACGTACTCGCCGTCGTAACCGTAGAATACCGGACAAATAACACGGTCAGATGCTATAGACCAACGAACGTTTTTGTCAATAATCCAAAGGCTGGGGCAACATGAGCCGTCCACTATGTCCTCAAGCATCCTCGCTAGGAATCCTCGAGGAGACCTTTCCTCCTTCAAGGTGAATATGTTGCCCGGGAGACCACAGTTCCAACTGGGGTCGAATTCGAGGGCGAGATTTGCCACACCCAAGGTTAAGGTGTCACTCGTCGCGAAAGGGAGACTATTGAGCATGCTGAACCTTTCCCCTGACCAGAATATTAATTCACAGCCATCAGGAGTGACGCAGATGATGTCCCGGGTGGGATAAACCGTGAAATACCAGCGATCGTGACCCTCCCGTACTGTGATCATTGCCGGAGGAACAGCCATTTCACTATTAGTATCAACGCGTCTGGGACTTTCGCCTTCATTCTCAGCTGTCCCCATGAGCTCTTCCCAGTCATTGAATTGGTAATGCTCTATGATAACTGCCCTCGACTCCCTGCAAGCCGCCCAGAGCCCTGCATGCCACAAGTAGGCAGATCTGTTGCCTTGATTTTCGGGACGATGTTTCTTAGGCCGACGTGCCTTATTCCACCCTACAGGGACCAGTTTCTTATCATTGCCAATGGTAAAGTAGTGCAGGCCAAAGTGTTGTCGTCGAGACGGGAGACATGCCTTCTCCCAAATCTGGAGCCGGAGCTCAGTCGGAAGTCTTGGAAACGGGTGGAAAATAGAAGAGGTCATTGCGTGGGCTGAAGGTGTCGCAGGGAGGACAGGATTCTTTGATTGATATTGATGGGTGTGATTGAAATGTCGTGAAAAGGTAGAGTCGAGTGATTGGTCAAGATAAGAGGCTAGTAACGGTAGCGATGACCCGTTAAACTGAATGGAGAGCATTGAAAGAAAGAGGAAGAAGAGTGATCACCGAGTCTAGGTATAAATGCGGAAACAGAAACCGAAAAGACACGGGATGGCCCAAACTCTGCTGCGAGACGTGCGACAGAAAAGCTTATTCCGACCCTTAACCGGTGAGTCAATGGCCGACCGACTTGATGAGTAAAAGCTTAATTCAATGATTGAGAGTCATAGAGCTGCTCCGATGAAGATCTGAGCATGATATCCCTGGCCCCATTCCGTGGGAGCAAACGGACGCCAGTGTTTGCCTCCGAGGCGAATGCGCTCATACTCAAAGCCTGCCATCTGATAGCGACTTAGAACATGTGGATTACAGTGTTCTAAGTACTTAATTCCCACGTGCTCCTGTAATGAAACCATATACCTGGCCTATGTTCGTGATAGTCTTATCGACTGGAGGATGAATGGCCCTGCACGACGTTGTCGACTACGGCAACATTGTCTTCAATTGATAGCACTTGAACAATACTCATGATCAAGTTTCCCATTACAATGCCTTCTCATGTAAATAAGAACTAAGTGTTCATCAGAGCGTGCTCTTGTACCCTTGTTGCTGATTCTTCCAGTACTTGTTGGTGCCACCATTCGAACCAACAACAGGATCAAATTCAGGGTTACGAACACTCCACACTGCCTCAAACTCCTCTGTAGTATCGGCCTTCTCTTCCCAAGTCCATGAGAAACCTCGTGGATACGCCCCCATCATGACGAATCCTCGGATCGGCAGCTCTGACACCGCCACTCTTGCATTTTCCAGCGTGATGCCGCGGGCCGCTCCAGTGAGACAATCGGCCTCAATATGTGTAGCAGCCGGATCGTAAGATTTGTGTGAAACGCCAGCTGGGATGACAAACAGATCACCGACGTTGACCTTGAGGTCAAGACCACCCTCCTCGTAAGCCTCACCGTAAGTGTGCTTCTCCCAATCGTCGCTCAAGTCGGCTACTCCCCAGCGAATACAACCAGGTCCAGAAGCCACAACCATGACTTCGTGGGTTTGAGCATGGTAGTGTGACCTTTGCTGGCGGCCATACTTTGTCACCCACTGGACATCCCAGTCGTTGGCGTGGAAGGTATCAAAGACGGCGGTAGCATCGACTTTGCCATCGCGGACAAAGACGTTCTTGTATAGAAGGAGAGGCTTTGGAGAGTTGGGAACAAGTTTTGTGGGCTTGATGTTGTAGACGATGGGCTCTGGTAATCCCGACATTTTGGTAGAAGCGACTAAACAGGTGGTGAAGCCAAAGAAGAGGGGAATGAGAGTGTGTACAGAATAAGTATCTTGGATCGCCCTATGCGACAGAAAATCAGACAACCTCGCGAGTTCAATAGAATCTGTAGCTAGTAAGAGTAATCATTGATGGGGGCAAGCATTTATAGCGCGAAGTTCAAGATCACTGTGAAGGGAGGTGGTGATCGGCCACGGCAAGAGATCCGACGACTTACTAGAGTCAACTTGCTTATCAGATACTATGAACGCGGGGTAAAGTAATTGACTAGGGAAGCCATGCCGGGAATCATGGGCTGGATTACAAAGGCGAAGCGTAGTTTGACTCAACCCATCGGTCCGTGAAGCCGGTGTGTTGCACAGTAGATAGCTCGAGCGATATCATGCGGAATGCAGTGCAATGGGCCAAGACTTTGCTGGCAAACATGCCGATAAAAAGCTCTTCAATGACTAGGTCGGACAGGATATCCCCTACCGTTTGTGTCCATCACCTCTCTCATCAACAAGTGTCGTTGAGGCCATCGCCAGCGTTCCGTGATCATTCACTCGGCCCAGGGTGCCGATCATTGCGTACCATTTATCAACAGGCCAATAGAAGATCAGATAGCAGTTTCCACAGCGCGGAGAAAGATGCCGTTAGCGTGATCCATGCACCCAGTAGTTATCGCGGTTATCTGCTTGGCGTGTCCCAGTGGTTAAGAAAAGAAGAAGCCACCGCAACAGCAAAGAGGATAAATAAGATTATTATAAATATAATAGAAATTTATAAAAAATAATATTAAAAAGAATAAATGTTTTATAATACTATTAAGATATCTTATTTATTTTTATTATATATTATTAATTATTATTAGAGGAAAATACTCCTAGACTGACTTTTACACATATGTCTCATTTTCCTGACCCAGCTGGGTGATTAAGAATATAGACCTAATAAGTGTCCACTAGTCTAGCGAGCGACTTAGATAATGCGCTAACAGTGGAGACCAGTACTTTCCCCATTCAAAGAGATCGAAAGGCCAAGACCAGTTGCAAAAGGATGTCCTACCCTGTAACACCGCTCATAACTCACCTTGCTCTTAATCAATTATGAGCACAGCATGCTCAAGCGATATGACATATGCAATCAAGGGTGATTAGAAGGAAAATTAAGTAGAAGAATTGCTGACAAGATTGGTGAATTAGGCCATTGATACTCAATCTGCATCTTGCTGCTCATTTCCGTGCTCGGGGCAAATAACGCGCAGGTATGATGTTCCCGCAAAACATGACTGCCAAGCAACTTCACACAGCCTTGTCATTCTTTCAAGCCACATCCAGCTCCTTCACTTAATCCCTCATTTCATCACCAATTTCCATCCCAGGGTCGGCCCCTCGTTGGGAATACTCATCAAAATGGACATGATGGATATCGACTCCGACGAGTCCTCAGACGAGGCACGTCGTATCTGCCATATCTGCTCTGGAATCACGGCCCAAGCCTTGACCTCGACAGAAGGTTATCACCATGCGGCAACTCGTTCTGACCTCGTCAACATGCAACCCTACTGCGATCTATGTAATGTCCTGTTGCACCAGATCTTTCCCAGTTCTGCCAGCCTCTTTAACGAATACAATATCGGCAACTTTAGAAATCTACGACTGAGAACCAGAAGGTTGGACACATTGGAGAGTAACGTGGTCATTTTGACGATCGATACCGATTCTGAGGGGACGCTGTCCGCCGAGAGCGACATTCTGGAAGTTTGGACTCCTCTCGGTAAGATTATGTGAACCAAATACCTGTGTCAACAAAAATAACGAGGTTAGGTGACCGAGCTGCTGTCCTCGGGCTACCGGTCCTCAACACACACCTCACCAACACCAAATCCACCGAGACCTTTAAATTCATTCAAAAGTGTCTAGACGAATGTAGTGCACATGATTGCAAGTCCCCTCTTCGATTGGAGACGTCGCAGTCAGCCCCATCACGGCTTCTTGACGTTGACAACAACACAGTCCGTCTGATCGACGTCGGAAAGGACTGCCCTCCCTACGTAGCCCTGAGCCATTGCTGGGGCACCAATTTATCGAAGTACATGACGGTCTGGGCGAACTTGACGCAGAAGAAAGCTGGCATTAGCTGGAATGACTTGACGCCAACATTCCGCGACGCTATCGAGATAACTCGTCGTCTGAAGCTGCGTTACATCTGGATTGATGCCCTGTGCATCATCCAGGACTCAAAAGAAGACTGGGCTAATGAGTCTGTCAAAATGGGCGACATCTATCACAATGCATTCCTTACAGTCTCGGCAAGCCATGCCCGTGACGGGTTTGGTGGCTGCTTCAACAGCCAGAGTGCCGTTGGATTGGGAGAAACATTTATCACTATCACCAACCGGGACCAGTTGGGTCAGGAATCCTCCATCATTTTCGCTAGTACCATATCATCGGATCCTCCTCGCGTGGTAGAGAACAGCCCCATCAACGACCGTGGCTGGGTTTACCAGGAACGCATTCTCTCGCCTCGAATCGTCCACTTTGCTTCAACCCAAGTTGTGTGGGAGTGCCGCAAGACCTATAGACTTGAGAACCTCAGGCCAATGGCCTTGCCCACAATTCCGTCCATGATTCTCCGGCCAGACACCGTGGACAACGACATCATGGCCGAGCGGTGGCATAGAGGAATTGTCGAGGTGTATTGCAGGCGGGCATTCACCAGATACGACGACCGACTGGTAGCTCTTGCAGGAATCGCGCAGATCTATCAAATGCATATCAAGGATCGATACCTTGCTGGCTTGTGGAAGTCTCATCTGGCGTACGGGCTGTCCTGGGGACACACCCAACGACCAAATCACAAACCCCAGAGTCGACGACATCCAAGTTGGACATGGGCGTCGCAAGATGGAGAAATGAGATGGTATCCCATCTCTCACTTTGCTGCCGATGCAGGGTTCTCTCTACTGGCTAACAACCTCGACTTTGATCTCACGGCCAGGAGGGAGTTTAGTCCAGTCAAAGGTGGTTACATCACCGTTCAAGGCCGAGTTGCGCAAGTTACTCGGATAGACCCCCTCCAAGTTACAGCTTCTGGAGTCCCACTTACAGCTTTTGGAGATGTTGACTTTTATCTGGGAAATATCGAAGGAAAGTTCTTCGCGGACGAGCTACCCGAATTGCCACACATATCATCAAAATTGCCAGAAGTGCTGGCTCTGGCGCTCGGCCATGTTGATGATTTCGCCTCACAAAGTACGCGAGTGCTCGTCTTGGTGAATGCTGGGCTAGGGAGCTCAGCGTATTCGAGAGTAGGGTATGGAATAGTAAATGGTTTTGGAAGCACGGAAGCCTGTGTCGAGTTTTGGGGGAAGCGAACACCACGGCAACTCGATCTTTACTAAGGAGTTCTGGGGATTAGGAGGACTACTAAATATCAGGGGATACTGTACCTGGCTTGACGTATTTTCTGTGTTCTTGGATGCCCTGATGCGTTCTTTTAGAGACGTGAAGAAGATCGATAACAATGTTTGACATAAAGGAATGTGTAGCGCCCACTTGCAAAACATCCTGGAGCCCTGGAGAACCTTTACTCAAATGGCATTCTCGAGGTGACTAAACCCACTCTACCGAACTTCAAGTGTCAGGGTATTTGGAAGCAAGTCTGGATTGCCCCCGCTGTGTTGGCATTGGGATATGATGCTATGATGTGTTGGAAATGTTCATGTGTTCTTTATCATAGGTGGTTGAAGCCGGGATAACCGACATAGATCGAGGGCAGGAGTGCCCCACAGTGCATCAGGGATTTGAGGCCGCTTTTGGCACTGAACGAACCTCTCCTCTTCTCCATCATCCCAACTACCAATTCATTCTTGTCAATAGTGAGGAGGCTCGGACCATCGACATCCATCTCGGCGATACCCTCAAGCATTCATTCGTTCATTCAGCATCCATCTTTCCTAGCAAAATGCCTGCATTTTAAGATACCGCCGCAACGCCTCGATGCCTGCTCGATACCTCCGCAGCCACCCGAGAACACACCAAGAAGCCATCACAACTGGACACTTACCTTTCTACCCCCCCTCGAGCACTTTCGATTGCCTTGCGAAGCCACGACTCTCCTCGATCGATGTACTGCAGGCCATAGAGATTACACTGCGGTAGAAGACGGCTGCGGCCGTGAGAACTGGAAGACTGCGGGATCCTCGGAGGACTTCATGCAGGCACGATGGATTGATGGGCTTTGAAGCTGTTGGCGTTGGGTCAACGCAACGATTATCTTGGCTGAGATGTTGAGGCAGCTTTTGGCACTGTACAAACCTCTCTTCATCAGTACGGCCAGCCACCAATGCATTCCTTTCAGAGGCGAAGGTAGAACTCGATGTAAGTTGTCTGCCTGGAATGATGTGTATAGCACTGACTTGAGATATAGAAAGAAGTCGACAAGGTGGTCGCCCGTGTGGCGGCAGAGAAGGAGGCTGAGAAGGCCGTCGAGAAGCCTGCCGAGAAGCCTGCTGGTGATGTAAGTGAGTCACATTCCGTTTTAAGTTAGTGCATGTACTAATCATAGATAAATTAGGAGAAAGAATAGATTAATATTTTGAACACGGCGAGTGGGATATAGAGAGAGGAGACCAGAATTATCAACTTGGATTCTTTTTCTCACGAGCTGCTGGCCGGATGTTGATGATACAATGCATCTTCAGCGTAATAACTTTAGGAAAGGATCGTAAAGACAATGGAGTATCTGAAGAAGACTATCTTCTATCAATGCCCTAAAGCTGCTCTCACCGTCATAGCTAGATTATGATGATAGTCAAGGCTCCGAGCAGTGAAATATTCAGCGGTTCCCGGCCGATATTGTCCCTTGTTTCTTTTTATACAGCCACGGATGTGGCTTGGAGAACTAAGTTGAAGTCTCTCCAACAATAGTTTCTTACACCGATCAGAGAAAATCGTTATTAGTCGCCAAAAATAGCACTGGTAGGAGAAACGAGCATGTTGAACTTGGCACCTGGACAACAGAGAGAAACCGTGATTTCAAATCGGATGAAGAAAGATATTGATTACTTTTAATATTCCGAACTCGTGTTGTTCATGAGCAGTCTATCAACTTCGCGACAAAGCTGCTGTTCATTCGTCCATATCGCGGTCCTCAGAGCTATCGGTACTCGAATCATCCATCCTCTCAATGTCTCCCTCATACTGATACCGATGATTCCATTGAAACCAAAAGGTCCTAGCACGGTAGTCCGACCTTGACCAATCATCGCCCTCTCGCCGGCCCTCAAACTTGAGGCGAAACTTGTCAAGTCGCCCTCTGACCGTGCCGTTCTCCAAGAATTGGATCCAGCCTTTGTTGGTATAGCCTGAAGACGTCTTTTTCAGGAACCTATCTCTCCCCCGCCATGTGAATGACACCCGGTCATTTGAGAGCCCCAGAGGGCGCTTCTCGAAGAATAAGAGGGCGCTGTAGTCTGCAAGATGAAAAGCGCCTCGCATGGTGTCCCCGTCGCCGAGCGAGAGTAGCAGGCTGCATGGGTCTTCTTGCTCTTCATCGACCTCCCTGATAGTGTATATGGCATCATATTTTCGAAGGGGCGGTATCCCCTGGAGGATTAATTCTGCTTCGTCCTGAGCGACCGGAATATGATGGTTGTTCCTTTTGATAGGAGGCCCGGACGTGTCCTCAGCCCCTCGCTTGCGACCGTTTGTTTTTGAAACTTCACGTTCTTTGGTTTCCCTGTTCCTTCTGTTCCACTCCCTCAGCAATCCTGGCTGAGCCTGACTGAGATGTTCCCCCAACTCGAAATAACCGTCGTTGAAGTGGTCGAATGCCTCGGTCATCCACATAAGGGTGATAAGCGAGCGGGTGGCAGGGGGTATTATCGAATCAAGGACGTGTTGTTCAAACCAATTGAGAGTAAGATTCTGCCTTGGAGCCGGGATTGAGGCTGAGACTTGCATCGACTGGCTGGGCTCTGGAAGCGATTGGTGCTGGCTGCTGCCCGAGCCTCGCGGGTCTTCGAAAACAGGGGATTCGTTGGACATGGTAATAGGGCTCGTTTCGTGACGAAGCTGACTTTTTTTTTTTTTTTTTTTTTTTTAGCAATGATTGCAATGTTGAAGAGATGACAGTCGTGTGAAGGGAAGATGACGACGGCTTACGGGGATTTATAGGCAAGTGTTGAGCAAAACAGTGAGCTCCCAACAGATGAATGAGTCAAAACCTAATACCTCCGAAATAGCTGCCTTGGTTATTGAAGCTTTGTTCTTAGTACACATGGAAAGTCAAAATTCTAGTAACGTTAAACTTTCCCGCAGGATGCCGCTTTTTTGCCCTGCCACGAGGGTCAAGAAATAAACGAGACGCGAGAATAGTAGAGGTTATTATTAACAAACTCATCATAAATATTAAAAATGATTTTATATAAAATATATAAGAATATTATAATATTATAAATACCTTAGAGAACTTTAATAGATTTTATTCTTAGATTATTCTATATCTTTAGAGGAGAATAAGGTAAGATATTGATATTAGTATCTCGTTTTTTTCTTATCCAGGGTGCCTGCGTATGAAGAAGACGACATGACGCCACACGTTGCATTGACCCAGTGCGAATTGGACATGGACTGGGAGGCCATTGTGGGTCACTAAGCGACCGTGGATGTCGACTCCGGCCCAGGCAACAGTTCTCACCGTTATTCATTATTCACGTTTCTCGACAACCACGCGATCGCACCAAACCACACATCATGGCCGATCTAACTCCCTCTGATCCCCTCGTTGGCCTTGATGACATTGACTGGGCCAGTTTACAGCATGCATATGGCAGCGCAGAAGACGTTCCAGACCTGCTGAGAGCGTTGCGTTTTCACGACGAACGAGAACTCAACAATGTTTACTTTGCCTTGTACAGCAACATCTTCCACCAGGGAACTCGGTATGAAGCTACGTCATATGCGGTTCCTTTCTTATATGCCTTGCTCGACGCAAAGGACACCCCTCGTCGCGGAGAGCTGCTCTACTTAATCGTCAGCATTGCCCTTGGTCATCCCTCTGGCTCGGTTCCATCAGGCGTCGAGATTACCCAATGGCGAAGCCGTGTGGCTAAAACGCAGCAGCCGAACTACGCAGAAGATGAGAGACGAAGGAAGGCCGAGTATATCGCTGCAGCTACCAGTGATAAAGATCGCCAGCGCCGTGAAGGCGAGTTCCCGTTCGCACTATCATTTGAGAAGTTTGCAGAAAGACAACAAAACGGGCTCCGAGCTTACGATGCGGTTCGGGCTGGATTGGATTCTGTGTATCAATGTTTGAAGGATGATAATCCTGATTTGAGAGCTGTGGCTGCGTTTGGTCTAGCCTTCTTCCCCGAGGATAAAGTCAAGGCTGAGGGTGAACTTTTGGCTCTTTTAGGCCACGAAGACGATGTCGCAGTCCGTGGCACGGCGTTGATCTCGATTGCTATACTCCAAGCTCCATCACCAGGAGATCTTTCGCAGACTGAGGTGGCACAATACCTGAAAGCATGTTTCAACAACCAAGATAGTGATGAGGTATCTAAGTGGTCAAGCGCCATCGGCCTCGCGATTCTTCGGATATATGAACCAGAAACCATCAACACAATACTCCAGGCAATCGCAGACGAAAACTATCTAAGCATATTGCAACAAGACAACGGCAAAAGATTCCCCTTTGCAGATCCAGACTTGCCTTCACTCGCAGCCACAGTCCTCAAAGTCAAGGGCAGCGAGTTTCCCCAAGTCCCTCGAATCGCTTTGTCCAAGCTCGAGGCCTCCAATTGGCAAACAACATGGTATCTCACAGAACTGTTGTTGGAGACAGCTTTGGACGGAAAACCTCTCTCGGAGACAAAGCCATTTTCGGAGTTGACGGAGCTTCAACAGGAAACCCTGCGAGCTTTGGTTAGACTTGGCGAATACACCTGGAGCTGGGGCAACTTTACTCGGATATTGGAAAAAGGGGGAGTCCCTACTACCAAGGAGACATTGGATGCGTATATTAATGGAGAAGACTTCGAAACCAAACCGTGAAGGGAGAGGATAGGAACATGACCACCGCAAAGCTGTTTCTAAACATCGAGGAATTGGAACTTGGAGCTATTTGACCCATCCAGTCATGCCTAATGCACGGTCTGGCGGCTTGACTATCCACCGTTTTGTGCTTATGCACTTCTCAGCTCCAGATGTATTAAACTGACAGTATTCACGACGTTTTTGATGGTCCTGGGCTGTAGTAAGGCTAGTAAAACCTGAGACTCAATTGTCGATCCCAACCGTGGCAATGTCGTCTGGCTTCAAGGAGGAAATGCCTGTTCAGATCCCGGGAAGTCCGACTACAGCGACGTCATGGTCTGGGTAAGGAAACAGAGGTTGGACAATACCCAGGGCACTTGTTGCAGGCCGATCGAAAAGGACGGTAAGGACTACTGGCATATTGCCATCGACGAAATACTTTAATCTGGCATGACTGACAACCTAACAAAGTGACATTAATCAGAGTCGTCATTCTCGTCACTGTCCTTCTTGTTTTCCTTTGGCTTCTTTCCTGACTTTCCCGTCTTCCCCGCCGACTTTTTGCTTTTCTTGCTGCTACTCTTCCCTTTCTTCCCTCGGCTTTTCTTTTTTCTTCCCGTTTCGGATTCATCAAACTCATCCGATTCACTACCTGTCTCCGACCCATCGTCATCTTCCTCCTCCTCGGAGCTAGACTCAGAAGACCCCTGGTTAAAACCCCTGAACACCAACTCGGAAGAGGGTGAGTACGACAATGCTCTCATGTACTCGCGATTAGCCACCTTATCCTCGTCCATACCATGGGTCGCCAGCAAGTAGTCGTTGAACTGGGTGGAGGCATTGGCAACAATCTTGAAGTACTTTCTAGTCACCACCCGAGGTGAAGACGCGCCTCCTCGGCTCTTCTCATGAAACTCTGCCAGCGCGAGGACGGTCTGGAAAGCGTTGCGGATTTGGCGCCCGTTCCACCTCAGCACCTTCCAAGTCTCCATGGCCCAGTCAATGATTTTTGACTCGGTATCCTTATACTCAAACGGTGGCAACCCGTTCAGTTTGCGGTTGGCGTTGATGTCGGCAATCCGTTCCAAATTGTGCTTGAAGATCTCCTTTGTCTGCTTCTTGGTGAGCTTTGGATAGTACAAGGTCAGATGCAGGCGGGATCGGAATGCGTCGTCGATGGCTCCGACACGGTTCGTTGTGAGGAAGAGAATCCCTGAGTAGTACTCTAGGATACGCAGGAAGACTAGTACGTCGTTAGTCTTCAAATCTATCTGCCAGCACTCCTAATATTGGGTGACTTTACCTGAGACGAGCCCATTCCTCTGTACATCCTTTTGCTGCTTGAAGTTAGCCAATCTCACCCTGTGACCTCAGATGGGAGCGGACTGACGTCACGTTTGGCAAGGAAGACATCTGCTTCATCAAGTAAAAGCACACAGCCCCATTTGTGTGCTAACCTAAAGTGATGTCCCAGATTTCTCTCCACGTCTTCAGGCCTATAGCCGATGTCTCCTGTTTTTAATTAGCACTTTAGTATTTGATGGAAGCTCAAGACAGGTCATCTTACCGCAGGTGATGGGATACAGTGGCTTCCTGGTGTGAGCAGCAACACATTCTGTGATGGTGCGTGTTGTTAGTATACGCCATTTGTAGGAGAAGTTCCTAAAACTTGCCGGCCGTGGAAGTCTTGCCTACACCCGGAACTCCATGCAGGAGAATGATGCATCCTCTCCCTGATGATTTCTCAGCTATAACACTCAAAAGGTGGGGAGAAGGTTGTTCACTCACCCTTGCCTCGCACCAAGTCCAACCCAATCTTGGCATCCTTGTTAGCACCGAGTTTTTGTGTGTGTGTCTCGACCATAGCCTGAACCAACTGTCGATGCCCTGGGGGGAGGACAAGATGACGCCATTCATTGTCCTGAGCAACCGGGCCAAGCTGCAAAAGATCAAGAAGAACTGTCCATGTTAGCTTGTGCATCGCCTACGTTCTGCAAAATTCGTACTCACCCCATTTCCGGCTTCTCAAAACGAAACCCGGAACCGCCCCTGGTAGCAGCCTGACAATGTCGTTGTCTTCCATGAGCTTCTTGATCCGGCCAAGGCCTTCGCTACCTCGCTTGTTCTCGTTGTAATACTCTTCTAGTATGAGCTTGATCCTAGATTCAATCGTGAACCGCTTCCTTTTCTGTGATTCAATGTACACGTCTGACGTGCAATTCCGATGATAGCACCACAAGTGAGAGCAATCAGCCTTGCCAAAGAGATCATATGCCCCCATATCTGCATTTGCAAGCCAAAGTGATGTGGGTGACGTAAATTTTGGTACCTGAATTGGGTCGGTTTCCTCGTTAGATCCGTCTTCAAAGGCAACCTTCATGTCAACGACCACGGCGCTGTTGATCTGTAGCTCATCTCGTCAGACATGTCGCCTTTGCGGAGTCTCATAATACTTACCTCTTCACGGCTCGGGCCAACTATCAAGCCTTCGTACTGCATGTGTGAGATCATGGTAACATCTAGAAACATTTCACCGCGTCGATGAAGCTGGTCCTCCATCATGTAACGATCGGGATATGCTAGAAGAGCGCGAATTTCTATTTCCCGCTCGTAGGGCTTGAAGACAAATACCTCGCGGACCGAGCCGTATTCAACCCCGTTGAAATACAGGTAGAAACAATACACGTTGAACTCGGTGTAGTTGTCTCTGACCCTGCTCGAGAGCTGGGCCGAGTGTGTCAAGATACTTGCACTCGCTTCGGCCCCGGCCTGTGTGCCCGTCCCTAGACTAGTGACAGACTTTTCTTTGCCTCTCATCTTGGAGCTTGGAGCCATGACTCTCTCAAAAGGCATACCTCCATTAGTGGCCACCACGCGATACGCTTGAGGGGTATGCCTTTGGATCGGAGTGTGACCGGGACCCTCCACGTTGAAATACTCTTCGGTCCCAGCTTCGCGAAGTGGGCAGTAGATAGTATCGCCAACGTCAAATAGCATCCAGAGATTTTCAAAGGCTATATGTTGCTCCTTTCCCATGCGCAGGCGCTCATATAGCTGGATCTGTTTGCCGAGGTACTCGTCGACGAAGGCCAGTAGTGCTTGGAAATGGGGAAGAGCTGAAGGCCGGTCAAAGGCTTCTAGGGCATCATCGTCGCTGTCGCTCATTCTTGCAAAAGGTAGGGTGCCGTTTCCCTCGCGGCTTTCTTGGGCATATAGTGACTCGGAGTAGCGATTCCCTGGCTCGGGAAACGTTTCCTCTCTGGTTCTCACTTGTCTACATGTTATCATTAGAAATGGCATCAGTCATAAGAGTGTCTCTAACTACTTACCCGTAGTTATCTTCTAGCCTCTGGAGTTGGTCTCTGACTCGGCCAATGCTTCGAATCAGTGGTCGAAAGGGTTTCCCGAACCGAATCAAGTGGCTGTCCTTTGTACCGATATGGAGTCGCTTAGCGAAGAACAAAGAGATGGCCTCAGACGAGATGCCAAAGGACACGATGTCGATGTCGCTGGCTTTGGGTGGATCAGCATCGGCACTTCTCTGAGGCTTTGATGCGTTCTCATTCAGCATGGAATAAAGAACTCGGATGAGGCTCTGGTCGTCGTGACTGCTCATGAAAGTCCCTTTGTCGGGTTCGTCGACAATCTTTGGAAATGACCCATCCTCTTCCAAGTAGGCTGCTGATCTGAAAAACTTGACATCGAGCTCGACCGTACAATCAGAATGTTGGATGACAAGACCTTTCTGCTTGTTTCCTTTCTTGCCTTTGGGATCTTTGTTCATCTCCAGGTCATCAATCCGGTTTTCTATCACTCTCAAGTAATCGACTAATGACTTGACGAGATTTGAGCCTTGGTCTACTCCTTGCTTATTCTTGTGTTTCTTTTCAAGGTTCTTCTTGTGCAATTTGTAAATGCTCTGTGAGTTGACGTACCCGGCAAACGTTTCGAGCATGACCTTATTTGATAAAGCTGCATCCACGCTTCCGTCGGAATCAGAGTCGCTGTCTGCTTGAAGTTCACGCATTTTCAGTTCCTCATGGCGGCTTCCACAAGTTTGTGGCCCACCATCCTTGCCAGGCTTGGCAGACTCCGGCAACAATTTGGCGGCTTTCTGACCTAGAGCATGAACGGTCTCATTTCGTGGCGGTAAAGCTTGCAAAGTTAGGTCAGAGACACCCCCAGGATTGTTTGAGTCGCTGATTGCACGAAGGGATGGTGAACCTGAAGTAGGGGCAGCCGTTGTTAGCCATCAAAGTTAACCAATTTGAACATTGAAGCGAACCCTTCTCAGTTTCGATAGCCCTCATGTTTGGAAAGTCCTTGTTAGTATACCCTGGATCGTTCAGGCAAAGGAAAGAAAAGGTGATGCTCATAGAGTAGCCACACTGTTCAAGGAGGGCTTCTCTTAAATTAGGTCCTGCGAGATGTGGTGCACGCTAAAATCAGAGAGAAGGCCTTACTTTGTTGGTGTTTCCCGGGCTCGGTGACCTTGACATCCTCTTGAAAGCGTCGACTACTCGACTCGGCTGATGAGACGAGAAGGACCGAGTAGGGCCGAAACTCCGCCTCAAATGTTCTTTACTGGCATACTCATCTGGAAATCACATTAGAATGAGGCAAGTCTCGCCGAAGAGTGGTGTCACCGTACTACGCAAGAATGGGGAGAGGAAATTAACAACACGTTAGAATACTGAGCCAACCAAGCTGGTTTCAAATGATAGGACTTTTTTATGAAGATGAATGATTTCAAATAAAGGAAAAACTGCAAAATGGTTTGTTCTGTTTTCTTGCGTGTTCATAGATACCTAGGGAGGCCGAGAAGTTAATCCCCTGAGCCCTTGTCTCGATTTTTCTTTGACCCAGCTGGGAGTAACACAGCATCTTTGCTCAGGGTTGAGCGTGCCTGCAACTACACAAGACTGGCCCTTTGGACGTAACAGTCGGAAGAGGGAACTGTGTCACCTTGGCTCTGCCACGTAGGGTGTTAAGGGGCGAATGTGTGGTAAGACGACGACGTCTCATATCACAAATACCCGGTCAAAATGGGAAGCCCGCACCACTTGAAAAGCACCGAATCACACATTGATTCACATACACTCGTGAAACATTGCGTTCGGCTAATGACGCAAAATGTCCGAACACTACGAAATTCACACACACAAGCCGGGCAACGCCAGAACTGCAACCCATCCATGCGTCTAGCTTACCAGCGATCTGAAGCGGCATTTTTCGTGGTCTGTATTCCCCGAGCTGATATTAATCTCGTATCAGGCTAGAAAGTAATAGGAATCCCACCCAAATGCACTACCCGCACGGCGTTACCTCCCCGTCTCGGGTAGGGAGATAGACAGACGGTCCTGCGCCAGATAGCCACACTCTTCCATTCATATAACGGAGCAGATCAAGTTACCGCTGTGAAGACTGTTCTATATCTCACAACCAGCAGCCGCTAGGCAAGATCGCCCCGACAATCGTGCCCGTCATGGAGCCCCAGACCCCCATACTTCTTCGTCAAGAATCGCTTACGGATACTGCAGCCAGGTTCGTGGAGAGTGAAGCCCGCGGAGAAGTGCTGTTTCAACCTGGTGGATCACCAGCAGAGCTCGATCACCTACGGCAAAGCTCGGAATTCGTGAATGAGCTTGACACATTGGCTCATAAGGGGGTTGTCTTTGAGTAAGTTGTCACCCTCTACGTGTGAAAGCTTGTCTCGTTAATAAACCTTCAATTCAGCTCAAGGGATATATACAGGCAGTCTCAGAAGAGCCTGGAGACATTTCGTTGAACAGTTCAAAACCTCGTCACTGTCCTCAGGGAGAGGAAAGTCGACGCCCAACTCAACATCACCATCAAAGATCCGAGCGAGTTCACTTGTGACTACGTCCTTCAACTTATCGACAAGATTCAAGAACGCCGTGATAATGCCACAATGACAAGCTCATGCAAGAACTTTGTCCGCAGATGCTATCGGAAAGTGGAGGACAACAGAGGTGCCATTGAAGGATTCCTCACGATGATTCCAAACGACGCCTATGGTTCAGTCATTTCTGGAGGGTTTGCCATGATTATGGCTGTAAGTCTAGAAGTCGATAGGGGTGCAAATACTCATGTGCTTCTACCAGGCTGTCGAAAAACGTGCAGAGCACCGCGAAGCGATTCAAAACTTCTTAGCGGAGATCCCGGAGCAGCTAGAGACTGTCCAGCGCCTTTCGCAAGTACATGTTGCCTCCATTAGGCTGCACTTACTTGCAGATGCCGTGATGGTCGCCGTCTTTACCGTCCTAGAGCGTATCGTCGACGAGATCACCAAGGTCCAGAAGAGTAAGTCGCTTCTGAGTCTGACGAGGACATGGCTGACGAGCCGCAGCAAAGATAAAAGATAGAGCTAAGAGTTTAGCCACGAGTGTCCGTTTTCGACAGAAGCAAAGATTAAAGATCAATAGTGTCGAAAAACTCAACGAGAACATGGTAGGTGACGAGGATGACGAGCGAGAGCTGCAGAAGCCCTCTATAGCCGAGGCTTTAGCTGCGCTACAAAACGAAATTCATCGTTTTCAAAAGGAAGTCGACATCTGCAATCACGAGAGACTAGGTAAAATGCAAATCGCCGTAGGCGATCTGGGGCATGGTCTGCGGTCTGTCATGGAGCAAAACAGTGGTGAGTGCTTGGCGGTTTTCAGTATCAGTCCCCGATCATAACAGAGTTCAACTCCAAAAGACACACAGGCAATTATAGTAGATTCTCTCAGAGATTTGGAGGGTCTATTTTCCAAAATTACCAAAGATGCTCACCAAGCGTTGGTTCATCACTTGGAGGAAGCCTTGCACAGGCTCTGTGCCAACAACGCGAATTTCAGCACGAAGATAAGGGAAGGTAGTTTCCCAGCCTTTCCCCCACCCGGGTCTTTTTTTCTCGTACAAATATATATATCTTGAAACTCTGCTAAACGATCTTTTTAGTTAACCATAAAGTGGTAAAACCTTCGCGGCGAGAAAAGGAGGTCATATCGACTTCTTCCCACCAGGAGAACAACGCCCGCATATCCTCGGAATGGCTGAAGAAACTCCGAGGGTTTCCCTACGACGCAATGACAGACATGAAGGACTGTCTCGAGCACATGGGTCTGCTCGACTCCGATGAGAAAAACATGTCTCATTCAATTCTCCACTCCGAACAGCTTGATCGTTGGCTGCAGGGGAAGAAATCGAGCATCATGGACATCGACCTTCAAACACCCCCAGCTTCCCTTAACAACCCGCTGTCCTTTACCAGCGCACTATCTGCCACAGCTCTCAGAAGTGCAGCCCAGTCTCCGGTGCTCGCATTCTTTTGTGCACACAGGAATAACGACTCTCTTTCCGAGGACAAGTCGGGCCCTATCGCCCTGGTCAAGAGCCTGGTCGGTCAACTTCTCAGGTTCATCTCCGACCACAGGCCCTCAGTGGACCTTACAGAACTCGAGGAGTATGACTTCTTTCCAAAGGCAAAGAAAGATGTCAAGGCAGGCCTCAAGCTTCTGGACGCGCTGCTCTCCCTTCTGCCAAAGGAGGACATGGTTTTCATCATTATTGATTCTCTTTCACGGCTCTCGGGAAGCGGTGAAGAAAGAATGATCAAGAAATTGGTCCAGATTATCAGGCAAAGGGAAGACCTTGTGATCAAGGTACTAGTAACCGATGCGCTTCCTGGGTCCTATATCAAGAGTAAGGCGGACATCTCGCTTTATACCCCAGACTTGGTTATTGGACTAGGCGTGGTCGATATTTCTAGGACCACCGACAAAATCGCTAAGAGAGCGAAGCAAAACGGATATGTAAAAGAAGGATACGGTCATGTCACAGTCGATAACGATGCCAATGACGACAATGGAAAAGACGACAGCGACGATGAGGATCTGTAGAGCCATATACCTAGAGTGTGAATATGTGAAATCACGTCCAGAAAAAGGGTCATTTCTGACAATGAATTTAAGGTTTATAGACCCATTCACTGATTCACCACTTAATTAACTAGCGTTAATTACCCGAGAAAGATAATCACCGCCTCCATGAACCGTGACAGACTAACATTACAATTAGTTAGATTTCACCAGTGACCAACTCAAGTTAATTACTTATATTTGTTTCTGTGCCCCACTCTTCTTTCCCCACTGTCGATTCTCGCAACAATCAACATAACGATCAGCGCCCAAATTCACCATCAATGACCAGTTTTACAACCAATTACTTCATAACTACTAATCAATATGTGCCACAGCCTCTGGACGTCGTGGAAGTGCAAACATTGCGGCATCGAAGTCAATCTTACGCTTAAGCAGCTCATCAAGTGCCAGGCTGTGCTACAGACGGGAGACAAATCCCAGTGCCCAGGGGCTATCAAGCGTACTAAATCCTTTCCCTGGACCTGCAACTCTTGTTTCGTTCATCATGAAGCCGATGTCCCGTGATGATACCTACGACACCTGCGAATGAACTATGGTGGGCAGGTCTTGGTTGTATTTCCCTATCACCAAATGGTAAAGATGGACAATCACCTAGATACGGAGAAGAAGGAAATCATATTTAATGTCAGCAATTCAATAAGAGAGATGGCTTTGCAACATTATTATTTTCTACAATGACAAGTCCGCGAGAGACCATTGACCACAACAGCAAAAAAACACGGTCATTGATGTATGACAGTATTGAAACCCAATACCAATTACTTTTTGATATGGTGAATCATTTAGCTAAAAGAAAAAGAAATTATCTTTTTCCACCAGCTGCTCTATTTCTGTCCACTGATCACTGTAACGGAGCATCACGAACTAGATGAAAGGCGAAGCAGCTTTTCACCCACTACTTAGATACACGGCTCCTGAGGAACTACACATGGTGGATTCAGAGTTATGAAGAAGAAAATATCATAGTCAAAGCTTAAGGATGGGTGGACCGGAGTAACGGTCTTCTGGCTCAGTTATCCTATCAAGTGCCGGGCTTCAACTACCTGTAATAAAGAACACATTTCCAAAACATCAGAGCATCATATCCCAATGCAAACACGGTGGATAGGTGATCGATATCGTCTTCAATATCTTCCTTCAGGCCGTAGGGAAAGTCATTAAGCTTCCTGGGCGATTCTAGGGCAACTTCGATATTACTCTCCTGGTGAGACTCTTAACTATAAGGTATCGATAGCACTTATGAGCGGTAACTAAATTCCTCTCTTCCTTTTGGAGTTGGGGTCTGTTGATGGGGTGAGGAAGAGATAAACGAAGTCTCCGCTAGGCATGCCTGCCTTTGATATCGTAGGCAACCGGAGAGCTCTATAACCAGCGGCATCCATTGTCACTGTCTCTGCCCAGCCTTACAATTACGTGGCCAGGCGGGTTGCTGAACTGGCAGTTAACCACGTCTCCGTAGCGTCTCTAGGTTGTTACGATCCTTCCGATTAATTTCTAAGTGACTGATTCGGGATTGCTACTCGCCAAGACCATTCAAGTGGAGGAAGAATATCTTCGCCTCCGCTGAATGAAGCCGTGATTGTCTAATATCAATCGGTTATATTTACGAGCTATCTCCCTCTCGCCCTTCTCAATGAGCATGCTTAGGTTATCGCAACATAAACAATAACTACAATTAACCATAACCTCCTCCCCCCATTAACCTTCACTTTTCTAATCAACCACCTACAATCACTCTTCAAAATGTGTCTCGGGTTCTGGACGGTTTGGAAGTGCAAGCACTGCGGCGAAGAGGCCAATCTCGAGTTCGACGGGTACGAGCATTGCGAGCCAGTAGCCCATACATGGGACCAGGCCTACTGCACAGGGATTACAACCCATACCACATACTTGTCCTGGACCTGTAACCCTTGTTACGTCGAATATCACACCTCAACCCCGTGATGGTACCTACGACACTTACGTAGGGATTGTCCATCGTATTCAAAGTTAATATGTATGCTAATTATAGTTTAGTAATTCGCCGAGATTCTATATCTAAGCTACCTAAACTACTATATAACTCCTTTAAACTTTTCTACCTTTAGGACTAAAACCTTCCTCTTCCTAATAAGTTAAGTCACTTAAGTAGCTTAAAACCTTAATCCCCCTTAAAGAAGCTCTAATAATATATTCTCTAAGACCTATCCTCTAGCTTTTTTATCTTAATACTTTAAGAATTTTATTATTAATTTAATAAGTAATA
The DNA here is from genome assembly GCA_003946985.1 of Fusarium duplospermum. Lineage (NCBI taxonomy): Eukaryota > Fungi > Ascomycota > Sordariomycetes > Hypocreales > Nectriaceae > Fusarium > Fusarium duplospermum. Next base: position 156 of record NKCI01000198.1, on the reverse strand, counting down.
CTAATTATAATAGGCTATTAACCTAGCCTATATTATTTTATATAATAATAATAAAAAAATATCCCTTAAGCTTTATAGCTATAAGCTCTTTAAGCTATTAGAGGCCTTATAGTTCTTAATATTATATAAAATACCTTAATACCTAAGGTTCTCTTA